>JAPYZI010001935.1:0-27401 GCA_030523105.1 Ophioninae sp. A BG-2022a | reverse complement strand
TGCGAACCGCTGCGCCGCCAGTGTGAAAATCGTTTAACTGAATTTTCTTGATGGTCGATAAGATTTTGAGCTCTGGTGGTACATTTATGTGAAAAATTTGGAAACCCAA
Organism: Ophioninae sp. A BG-2022a; assembly: GCA_030523105.1. NCBI lineage: Eukaryota > Metazoa > Arthropoda > Insecta > Hymenoptera > Ichneumonidae > Ophioninae sp. A BG-2022a. The sequence continues at coordinate 27,292 of JAPYZI010001935.1, read as the reverse complement.
TTTCTCCACTGTTGCTTCATCAAAATAGATTAAACAAAGCTCAAAATGTGTACTTTTGACCGCTTGAGAGGTTTATGCTCGGGAAATTTGTGAAAGTACAATACGATGGATCATAGCTCGCAATTGCTTCCATGGTAACCACAACCTGCAAAATTATTTTCAAAATTTTTGTAAATGCCGAGCATGTTCCTCTTAGGGCAAGCGTCCTGTATATACCCAATAAATTTCGTGCATAGCGGTTGAATAGTGTGGGAGAAGTCAGATTCTGAAATTTCGATGTGGCTAGGAACGTGTTCGTCATTCCCTTAAGCTAAAAATGATAAATATGGAAAAAATGTTCTAGATAAAGAGAAAGATGTCGATGGCCTTTATAACCAGTAGAAAAGATAATATTGTTCGTGATCGTAATAATTAACAGGACACTTCTCGTAATCTGATTTCAGGACAGCGACAGGAGCAGCGTCGGTAGTCCAGAGCCAGCCTCGGGTGTGATGCACGAGCATCGGATGTTGCTCGAGCCTGGAAAAAACTCGCGAAAGCAGAGGCGAAGCGTTTCACCGGAGAACATGTCACAGGCGAAACGAGCAGCTGAGGCCCAGGCCCATTTCAACGGTAAGTCCGCAACGTTCAATTGATAATTCTTAATCATCGAATGGCAATTGCTGGAGAAATAGCACGTGTCACCCACAGTCAATTATTTGTCAAATTCCTTTGACCAAAATGCAACAAATTGAGAAAGCCTAATAACGCGTCTGATGAGGGCTTGGTAATTAATGAGGAATCGTAAACCGAAACAAATGCCTGATCAATACACAAATGGCGTAATTACCCAACTGGGTAGTCAACGTAAATCGAATAAACGCTTGACTCCTTTACTCTTATCGACATTCACAGTGGCGAGCATGGTGACCCTGCAGAATCTCCAGAATTTTGCGAACCTTCAGAACCTGCCACAGGTGGCCTCACTGGCTGCAGGACTTCAGAGCATGTCGGCGAGCTTGACGAACAGCCAATTGATCAACACTCCGCTCAATCTCACAGTCAGCTCGTCCGGTAGGTTTCCTGGATCTCTTTATCCAACCTGTTAAAAATCTTATCAGGACGCTACTACATCATCATGAATTTTCGTCAACAGCCGGAACGCTGCCTACTGCATCCAGCACGACAACGGTGCCGCACCTACTACCTCCGAGTTCAGCCCCAATGGCGACGTTACCACAGTTACTATCGCAGCCTCAACCCGTGGCAATGCCCCAGTTCATACTCACATCGGGTCAACTAGTCCAGGGAATTCAGGGTGCTCAACTGTTGATACCAACGTCGCAAGGTGAGTTTGCATCAAACACCTTTCCTCGATTTTTTTCTGGAGCCTGGGTATTTCTTCGGTGGTTTCATTTTGGCTCCAAGATTCCATTCTTCAGAAATTTTTCAGAGTTTTAGCTTTTGGCTAAATGTTTCCTCAGTTAGATCTATTCTGATGAGTCCAAGATTCCATTTTTCCCGAAATGGTAGGATATTGAGTCTCTTTTGGTGACATTTCATTCTCACCTAGAAATGAACCGTTGGTAACCTTCAACGACGATTCGACATCGATAACGGCCCTTAAAAAACGTTTTTTTAATATCCTCACTGCATAATTCTAGATACGGTACGCTTCTAAAATGGAGTGGCGAATCAAACGTCTAAGCTAAGTGGCAGGTTAAAGCTAGTCCCTGATGAAATCCGAGAATAATTATTCGGTGGGAGGCTTCGTCGCCCATAGAGACGTATCAAACTATCCCTACACTTTGGTGATGATCGGCTGCCCGAAAATGACCAAGTATTCCTAGTTTTAATGACAATTACACGTCCGTAGAATATTACTCGATTGAGTTTTAGCTGATGTATAATATCGACGACAGAGGCCTCGGGCTTCCTACTCGTGGTAACCGTGTCTGACCGCTTCGGACCTGGATACCCCGCGAATCACTGCGTCCATACTTAGTGTGGTTCTAGGGCTCGGCACAGACCATACTGAGAGCCGGCCGGGGAGAGAAAGCGCTTGCAAACTCTGCAACTAATTTCAATGTATAATTAACGTCTCACTACCAACCCCCTTTTGCCAAGAGACCCTTCTAGCTTTCTCTACCTTCCTATCTCACTCTGCTTTTCGTCATGGTGTGTTTGGCCAATCTCCTCCTCTCTATCGCATACATACACAGACCCATCCTCCTGTCTAACCCTTTTGGGGGCATTCGGCCCTTTCGTGCGTCCATTTGCCCTCCGGCCGACTAACCCTCTGCGCTCTTCTCCTATTCACATTAGATGCTGTCGTCGCCTCCGCACGGTCTCTTCGTTTCCAACCGCAGCGAGTCCCAGGGTTCGATAGTTATCGACTCTCGTCTTTAGGATTATTTATTGGACGTATATTAGGATTATTCAAAAACATGCTGTTACTTTCTTCAATTCCTATAATCAGTATGCGTAGTAAAGTTTAATAAAACATCTGGAGAAATACGAACTATTAATATTAATCCTTGGAGGTGCCTCGTGGCAATTTTCTGTTTCCCATTGCTAATAAACATTTGCCTGTCTTTTTGAATTTTACAACTCGTCAACGAGTTATCGTGGAACAGTGCCCAGAATTCATTTTGTAGGGAATTGACCGATCTATCAAAAAAGTCTTCTATCGTTTTAGCATAAACCTACTTTTTCGAAAGTTATTGAAGTTTCAAATTGAATTTGTAGTAAGTCTGAAGATTTTTTCACTTTTCCGATAAAACTGTCAAATTGAACACTCAATGTCGTATGACCTTTATTGACAAAGTACCAACTTGTCTCCATGTAATTAGCATAGGAAATGGAAAATCCCGATGAGGGACCACTACATATTAACATTAAAAGCTCATATTGTACTAATCTCTTTATTCCATCGAACCGGAATTACTGGATAGAAAACGTAACTTCATGAGGTTTGGAATTCGCGTCGTACCGTCCAATGTCCATATACTGATAAGAGCAGAAAAAGACAGCATAAAAACGTCGGAAAATGGTATTTAGGCTACCAGTTGGTACCAGATCAGGCAAACGACACGAAAGTCATTTATGCAAGTGAACATTTTACGTACAAGCACGGCTCAGTTACGATATTATTATAGGTATAGATCTGGAAATGTGAAACTGGAAACTCATTCTAAGCGAATAGAAGTTACCAGCCAGTGTTCGTAAACTAACGAGAAGTTGACGGACAGAAGGGTAAGAACGGTGAATGCAACAGTCGTGAAGGTACGAGACGGAAGGTGAAGGCACGTTCGTCCGCCCGGTGTTTCGATCGAATTAAGATTAAGATTTCACCGGTGGAGAGGACCACTCGCGATAAGCAACCCGTCTCCTTAATTCCGAGTGTAGAATCTTATCGCGAATGGTATCCATTGAGTAGGGGGCTGTAGGTAGATGAGATTCACGTCTGTTTTGCCATCAACTCATTTACGTATGCGTATAAATCTAAACATCGTAATCCGTTTATTATCTAGCTTACCTCAGTACGTGAAACTTTTATGGCTGTTCGGAACACGGGATTTGCTTAGCCAAGCTATTAGGTACATACACAGGTACTCAAGATCAGTAATCATATTAAGCGCGTGTAGGCGAGTTAATCAGATTAGAGGAGCTGGGAGGTAATCCCGAAACTATTCTAAGTATGATTAGGCAGCTCAGTCCTTCTCGGCAAGGCCAGCCCAGTCTGGAGATAGAGAGAGAAAGAGAGAGAGAGAGAGAGAGGAAGAGCGAGAGAGGTAGAGAGTAAGAGAGAGATCGAGTAGAGAGCCCAGTTCATGGCAGGACCAAGCGCACGCCGCGTCGTACTATGGAAGACGACGATAATAGTTTGCCAACTACGCTGGCCTCCTCTACGTAACCTGCCCTATGGGTTGCTTAATAATCCCTCTATGAGACTCTGATAACTTCACTGCGTATACCCGGATCAACGAAATGCGAACGTTATACAGGGACCCTCGATATAGGCAGGGCGAGCTATGAGGGTACTTGATAGAAGCCTCGTCGTACACTTGCCGGCCAATCGTGCGCAACCAAACCCAAACTCCCTCGGCCCAAATTCAAATCGACCATTTTTTTTTAAAACAAAATATTAAAACCGAAACATACGGAGATTTCGTTTCTTTCCTAGGTATCGCGACGCAAACCATTCTTACAATCCCAGTCAGCCACGTGACGAACAATCAAATGGTAAATCTGGCGCTTAGCAATGGTCAAGTGGTATCAACGACACTCGCGAATCTTCAGTCGATCGCAGCACCGCAAACCATGATGAACGTATCAACGAACAATGGTAAGAAGAGAGCTGAAGGCATCAATGATCCAGGAGAGTTCTGGTCATCGTGCTAATATGGACTGTTCGCATAATCGCAGTTCCGACGAGTCCAAATCTCGCCTCGGGTCTTGGACTGAGTCATGCAGCTCTGCCGCATCTTCTGGGCAACAATTCGGCCAGTCAGCAACTGTTGAACGCCATGCAGCCTCAACTTTTACAGGCTGCTCAAGTCGCCCAGGCACAAGCGGCACAAGCCGTCCAAGCTGCTCAGGCCTCCCAACAACCTCTTCTGACGACATCCATGCATCAGCACAGCCATCGACACAGCTCCCACATGAATCACTACGCGGTGAGTCCAATTAAGATTCATTGCTGAAAGACCACTCGTTTCAAAGCCTCTGCGAGTCTTCAATAAAACGGGATTTCTGCGCTAGCTTTTCAGCGATAATTTATTGATCCGGTTATTAGAATAGGAGATATACAACGCAGCCAAACAAAATTGGGCAATTATCTATATCCACGTCTGGTTTAGCGAAAGTTGATCATTCTTGATAGTCGAGAGTAATCTCGTTAAAGAAAAGTCTTCGGCAATGTTGGAACCCGTAATTTCCACTTTGATTCTGGATGGCTAATTAGATTGGACGGGTTTCCGACTCTCTCTCCCGAGAAAGCCCTTTTCCTGATACCCCCTTCATATCCCACCCGAACTGTGTCCATCCTCGAATTCATAATTGCCAAAGAGCGATATCCATTGGAATGATGTTTAATCGAACTCCGAAACGACTTGTTTTCTTTTCCAACTGCGGCGAAGCAGTCGTCGGAAAAGCTTCACAGAGAAAGGCCGGAACAGTCATCACCGATGAACGGTCCAGTTGGATCGGCAGCCTCCGCCCTCAATAGACTTGCCGCCAGCAATGGAGAAATCACGATCACAACGACTCACGGACCTGGCGGTGGAAGCGGGATCAAAACATCGCCGAGCGGTGTTCACAGTCCAAAAGACGACGAAGACGACTTGCTCAGCGATTCTTCGAGTAAGTTTAATTCTAATTTAAGTTTCGCCTGTGCAATTCTGGTATCCAGTCTTTCAACTATGACCCATCAATATTTCTCTGGAATGGACAGCTGGAATCCTAATCTTAAAACTCCAATGGAAATGGCAATGAAGCTCTTTCCGATCTTGGAACTAGATATCACTAAGCTGGTTACTTTTGATGATGCAAGTTTCTTCTCCAACTATTATTGCAGACCAACCTACCATCAATGAAGCAACGAACAACGTTGTCGACCAGTTAAACCTCGACCAGATCAAAGAGTTCGCCAAATCGTTCAAACAGCGCAGGTTGTCAATGGGCCTGACGCAAACGCAGGTCGGACAAGCCCTCAGTAGCACCGAGGGTCCTGCTTACAGTCAAAGCGCAATATGCAGGTGAGCTTAAACGATCGCTTAAAGATTAAAAAAAAGAAAACGTTAAGAATTTCACATTCGAGAATCAAAGAAATCAAGCGCAACGAGTCCGATCATAGATTCTCCGCGCCAGGTCACTGGAAACCGCGATAAGAGAACATTCAGTTTGACAGGACGTACCGACACTTCTTTGCGATTATTGTTATTTATTATTTCGTCACAGGACAAAAAAGTGACGATTTGAGTAATTGAATCTTCAGATTGACGGGTGCATTTTTAGAGACTTCCGAAATCGGAAAATTGGATCCTTCGTCATCCTTTTTTTCCTTGCATACGCAAAATTCCACGAGAAGTCAATCGTCAAAGTTGGCAGTTGAAATATTTATCGAAGAAAGCGTCGCACAGAAATGTCAGATGGTTGAAAAATCACACGTATCAAAGAAAATGCTTCCACGCGTCTTCTCGCATAAATTTTATCATCAATTGGAGTCACGTTTCCAATATTTTTCCAATGCGCGTTGTCACTTGTCAATGAGCAGCGAGGTCGAGAAGTTTTGGAAACATTTGTTGTCAATTTGTGTGTCGAACGATTCGGGAAACGAAAAAATGAAAACTGCTATCCTGACTGCATTCACTGCGGCAACGTTCGATCTTTTGAATTCTCGGTCAAAATTCAATCGTTTCGATTATGAATGAATTTCAATGAGAAATTTGTGGGATTCAGTTCGGTTATTAAAAAAGCACGTCTGCCCCGATGAATGAGCTGTCACAATGAACGACACAAGACGAGTCGGATTCTTATCGTTTCGACTAACTTAAGCATTGGTGATTGTTCCCCAGTGCCCTGGCTACCCAGATGTTCGCTGCCACGCAGATTGCCTCTCAGCAGCAAGCTATGTACGTTCACCTCTCATGCTACTTAATTTTTTTTTTATCAAAAAATACAAAAGTTTCAAATCGAAACAAACCAAAAAAAAACAGAAGAGGAAATGAGATAAACAAAACGGAGCAAACAAAACAAAAAAAAAAAACATTCAACTAAAATCCCTGCAGTTATACCCAAAAACGTGAAGAAAACAATATCAATATCAGCACACGCTCGTCGATATAGCAAACATGAACGAAAAATATATATTTTTTTTCGCTATATCGGTTGTGTGCGTACAAAAAAAACAAAACAAAAAACGAAAATGACAAAGAATTCACGCTGGACTCGGATCCATGACTTTCCTATTTTCGTCTCGCACCCCCTTCCCCTCATTGGCACTTTCACGTTTTTTTACAATGGCGAAAAAAAGAATATCCTCGCACGCCACTTCAAGCCGGTCATCGATATCTTCGCTAGTTTCGTTTTTTTTTTTTTTTGTCGAATTTGGGTATAGCTGCAGTGTACCACGTGACCGGTTTCTAATATCGTTCGCGTGACGAATGACAAGGAGCACTTTCGAAATTAACAATATCATTCTATTGTCTCTATTACTCTCTAATATTTTTCTATACCTTTGTATATTTATATATCTATATACATATAAATATATAAATATATATATATGCATATAAATATTGTATATAATTTTTATCATTGAGCCAGGGCATTGGCAAGCTTAGGCATGGTGTCGCCAACACGCGTAAGACTCGTACTCTCCCTCGAACGTCTACAATCGCGGATTTAATTGACAATTGTGTTCGAGGGTTCGCGCGTACGTCACACTTCGTCTATCTCTCGATAATTTAAATGATGTTAATCCGACCGTTGAGGGATTTTTTTTAGTGTTCTTTTTGTCGGGGAGAAAGAGCAAAAAAAAAAGAAAAGAACAAGTCTGTGCGGTACTTCGCGACACCTGCGTTGGCAACATCATGACGCGGTATCACCATAGACCTACACGCATGCACGCATTGTCAATGTCCTGTTTACCGATTTGAATGCATGTCTCTTAGTGCTCCTTTCACTTAGTTTCTTATTTATTTTATTATTATTATTACTGTTATTATTATTATTAATATTATTGTTGTTGATGATAACGTTCTTATCTTGAGAATCGTTAGATAAGAGCTCGATAGGATGTACTAGCGGAAGCTAATGTTGAACGATAAGGAACATAGACATCATTATTGGCTCTAGGTTCGAGAAATTGGACATCACGCCGAAGAGTGCACAGAAAATCAAACCGGTCCTCGCAAGGTGGATGAAAGAGGCTGAAGAGAGGTGAGTTTATCATCGCTGACTTAATTCTTTCAATTTGTATAATTTCATCTCAAACGGCGACGATTTCCCATAAAAAAACTTCCCGCTCGCTTCGAAATTCATTTGGTTCATATAAAATCTTCATTATTGTTAACTGGGGGTTAGAAAAAGTGGACGAGTCGGTGACGATGGAATTGGATCGGAACTATTGAGCTAGATCTATTTTTGGTCCTCGTTGGAGCAAAGCAAGGTCCTAAATGCGACATTTTTGGCTTGAGGAAAAAATGGATTCGACAATTGCTGGTTGCCTCTGTCATTTGGTTATTTGCGTCTGAAAGTTGACTTGGCCGATCTAATGATTAAATCCTAATAAAAACTATCTCAAGAGTAATATATTACTAGAATTGTCATTGAAGATGTGTCTAGATGTAGCTCATTAGCCAAAATCCACATTAAAGACTACAAATGACCATAATTGGTATCAAAGTCACGTCTAGACCAATGTCATCAGCTTGGCAGTTGGTTACAACCGCCCTTTAGTATTCAATGTGTACCTATACGTTGGTTTCCTTCACTTACCACCCAAACCCAAACAAAAAACAACCTCCAATCCACAAAATACCATAATCAGCATCAAAGACACATCTAATCGAAGGTTATCAGCTTAGCAGTTGGTTACAACTGACATTAAGTATTTCAATTATAGCCACAAGCTGGCTTCCTCCACTTACCACCCCAACCCAATCAAAAAATCACTTCAAGACTCAAAGTAACCCTGGCCACCTTCTAAGCCCACTACGTCACTCCGGCAAGTGTTTGAATATCCTCCTCATACTCCGGGAGCCTGAAACAAGCTCTCTCCTCATAATTTGTGGTGGATTGGACTGTCGGAGCGCCTCGATAGCGCGTAAACAGCGTTAAAAGCTGTTCACGCATCGAGAGGTCAACACCAACGACATACATCGTGGAAGTGTCGTACACGCTAACGGACCGATTCTCATCTACGCGACATACACACGCTGGATAATTTCATTGAGCAAACTGTCGATGGTACGGGCCGCGAAGTCGATCTGTGGGATGGCGGTGAGGAGAGGAAAGCGGGTGGGGGGCGGGGTCGATGATGCTGATAGGGGCGAGGGGAGGTCATGGTGGGGGAGGGGAAGGTGCGAGGGAACGTCATCGCGATCGGCAACGGCTACAAACACCCTTATCGTATTTCGTTTGCCCGATTAATCCGTAATCATCCAGCAGGATCTCGGCCATACCCCAGAGGGCGACATACGCTCTCTGCCACCGTACATACGCGAACACGAACGTACGCTACGTGAGCGTGCGAAAGCGCGTGCCCGCTAATTGGTAATACGCTAATTGAATCTACCTGATTAATTTGCGGAATCGGGCATCTAATAAATATGGGAGAGGGGGAGGGGGGGGGCTCGGTGAGAACACTGGAGAATGTTAATTAGCGAGAGGAAAGTAGCCGTATTCGTTACCATCTACGATATTGCGAGAATGCGATTGAACGCCCGAAACGATACGCTGCGAAGCAAGGATTCGCGGTCTAACTTTGTAGAAACTTTTTTTCCGCGGATTTATTCCTATTTTTATTCGCTTTTAATGTAGGAGTCCTTCAGAGATTACAAGAAATCATTGGAGAAATATTTGTTTCTGGAATGAGAGTTAAAATTGATTTTTTGAACGGTTTTTTTTTTTGAAAAAATAAGAGCGGAATAATAAGGGATGTAGGAGGGTGGAAGATTTATTTGATGGACGATTAATCATAATTTTTATATTGGAAACGGAATTTCTGGTCAATATTGATTCAATGTGATTCGGGTACGTTTGATGGTTTGTGTAAAATATTGATGGGAATGAAAAAAAGGGCGAATATATAAATATATATTTTTAGAATAGCTTTATATAAAATTTTTATTGACAATCAAAACAATATTTGAAGGAATATAAAATTATGGGGTAAATAAATTTTAATTGAGTATAAAATATTAAGGATATATAATTTTACACTTAATAAAGATACAGCGATATAATCATAATTATAATACAATATAGAAATGGAAATTTGCTATCAATCGCTATCCAATGATAACAATGATTGAAAAGTGTATAAAAATTAAAAAAAAACAAGTCTGGTAATTTAATAACCGAGCCAAGCAAAATTGTTGAAAAATTATTAAACTTGAAGTAAATGCGATTAAACGATCATGAACACGAAATTGAACCAACATGACGGAATACCTGAATACCACCAAATGAATCAATGCTCCTGCCACGATAAATGATGGATAATACTACCTACTGCTCTTCAACTTGGCGTTATAAATCAAAAATCAAAGGAACGAAAATGAATTATTTATCGCTGTGTTTTGGCCTCTTGGATCGCAAATAAAACCGTCTTTAATAATTCTAGCCAAAAACAGAACGGACATGTCATTACTTTTCTTTGTTAAAACAGTGTGATTGTACCAGTTTCTTCCTCCACTGATAAATTACCTTCTTTAAAAAAATCACGTATTTGGGTTCTATCGAAGTCTCGTGTCTGAGATTCTCCAATGCAATCTTGGATTCGTTTCGATGATCCCACATTTGGGTTTCATAAATCACTCAAGAAAGTCCGCCAATTTCTTCCTTCGAAGAAATCGAAGTGCTGAGCTGCTTCCATGATTGTTCCATTGAAAGTACCACACCAAAAGGCCCACAGAATTCAAGTTTCACAGCGTGACATTTCGTCCGGAAAATTATCTGCGGTTGTTCTCAGACCCGGAAATGCGGTTTTTCTTGGAAGTCCTTTTTATCGTTGATAAGAGGGAGAAGAAGGGGATTTTTGATCGCGGTGCATCAAGGCATTGGAGCGTGGTCTCTTATAGTCTATCCGCATAGCTAGATCGTTGAGGCATTTTGCTGGAGAACACCAACCGATTATCCATGCCGCATTCCCGAAGCGTACAACACTCGGAGTGCGGCGGTGCTGAACCCACTTCGTTCTTCTCCTCCTTCTTCTCTGGCTCCATGCCGCTCTCTTTTGCCTTCCAAGATGTATATGAGCGTCGGCGGCGTCGGCGTCGCGAACCCCGGACATACCGGCTACCAACAGCGCCGGATGGAAAAATGAAAGCGGCTAGTTTATGCGGTGCACGTGCACGATTTATCTGCCGAGTAATTAAACTGTGGACTAATTAAAATCAGGTTTCTGATTTACCCCTCCCCCGTTATTCCCCTTCTTGTGATACACCGCCGCTGACTGTGAGCTCGTAGACGGTGCATATACTCTGAAAGCGTCGCCGCTACCACCTTCTTCCATAAGAAAGAACAAAAAAAATCCACTTTAAGTCTCTCCTCGGATACTGAATTACTGGATAATCTCTATTTTTGTTTTTTCGTGTTTCGTTAATTTTCATTTTGGAAAATTTGGATTTTTGATCTTCCAATTCGTTCTGGTATAAACGGTTATGCAAAATTTGGGTTTTTTTATTTTTTTGGATGGTTTTGTGGTTTTTATTGAAGCCTGATGTTTTTTGGATTTTTCTTTGTAGTTTTTTCTTCAAGGTTCGTACTTTCGTCTATGGAATTTTCGTTTACTTCAAATTCCCGCCTAGAAAAGGACTCTGAATCTTTGGCCAATGGATATTGTCGATTTTTGATTTTTTTGTTTCGTGAACTCCGACTTTGGGTGGTTTGAAATTTGGTTTTCGGGGTAAAATTGAAAATCCTTTGGCGTATTAATCGAAATGTGCCAGAAAATGCTGGAACGATTTATTGGATATATGGTTTATGAATATATTCTGAGATTATCTCTGATCGACTCTTTGGGTTTTGTATTTTTATTTTTTTCCTGGTTTTAAGACTTCTTATTTTAAAAAATTTTTTTTGTTAGTTTTCTCTCGGTCTTGATTTTTGTCTTTCAGTCCGTGGTCTTTTGTAGTCCCTTCTGAGGGAAGGCTCTGAATCTTTAGTCTTAGAATTACATTGTCTTATGTACATTCGTTTCCTGTTCTCCTGAATTTTGATTACGAGGAATTTCGATTTTGGATTTCCTGGCAAGTTCAAAAATTGTCCACTCCTTCCCTAGTTCCGGTTCTTCCTCAACTTCCGGTTGCTGGTTCTTTGTCTCTGGATTAATTCTCTGGCGTCTCTCCGCCATTTCTTTATCCTCCCATTGTCTTCACCTCAGTTTCATCACTTCCCCCCACGCAGCGATCGCCTCTTGTTCCAACGAGCCTTGCTGTTCTTTCGAACTTGGTCGTTTCCGCGTTTCCCAAATACAGTCCTTTTTCTGGACTGTATCCCATTCAACTCTGCACCCCCCAGTGAATCTCACGATCGCATTAGCATATTGCTTTCCCAATTTCAACAAAATGTACAACCTCTTCCTCCGATTTCATCACCCTCTCGAACCATCCTCTTTCCCTCCGTACCGTCACCACGTCCATGCTAATTTTCCACTGGCCGGCATTTTCATTTGTTCGTCTTTTTTCACTCGTGCTAACCGATCATTCGTCGGGTCTAAATTAAAAACGAAAATTTATAGGTCGTCCAAAAAATCACCCTTTCAGAACGAAATACAAAATAATTTTGGTACAGCACCGTATTCTCAATTCGTCATACGAAGTTCTCCAGTTCTCTTTTTCAATGTCTTCTTCAATCCCTTTTCTAACCATGATCCCTGTGCCGTTCCTCTAGCAATCGATAAAGCATCGATAACTTTTTTTCATTTTTCATTATTTTTATTAATTTTTGAATGATTAATTAAATAAATAAAAATTTAATTAATTTGATTAATTACTTCGGTGTCATTCATCTCTTTTTTCATTTTGGATTATTTTTATTAATTTTTATATTAATTAGTTAAATACATTGAATTTTGATTAATTTGATGAATTACATCGAAATCTTTCATTTTTTTTTTAAATTTTTTATTTGTTTATTTCTTAACGTCGTCTATCGTCATTCTGCGTGTATCAAGGGTGTGAAGAGAAGTCGCCAGAATTTGAGTGAGAGTAGTATCCTTGATTGCAGGTATAAGAGCGGCGCTAACCATCTTACGGAATTTATTGGTGTCGAGCCGAGCAAAAAACGAAAACGGCGGACGTCATTCACACCTCATGCCTTGGAATTGTTGAACGCGCATTTCGACACGAATACCCATCCATCCGGTGAGTCTTGAATGATTAATCGATCCGTTTCCGTGCCCTCTTACACACATATACGTTTTTAGCTTAATATACCTTTAATACGTAATAGCAACGCTTGAATTATGCACACATCAATTTTTTTCACATACTTAGGTCACTTGTATTTACAAATTTTTGGGAATGAAAAAATTAGAAAAATCTTCGAAAAAATGTTAGTGGAACTTTGATTTTTGAAAAGTATTAATTTATTTTTCAAAAATAGTTGAAAATATTTTATTGAAAGTAACTGCTATCGTTTGCTTCAACTTTTGTCTCTATTTCATGGCGACTATGCTAGTGGAAAAAAATTGTTCACATTTTAATGCAACTCTGAAAGAATGACTGAAAGATTTTAACTACCCTAATAAATATATATATACGGCGGGTGAACAATATATTTGTAAACTTCGTATTTGTATTTTTAAATATTTCGAAGTACTCAAAAATACTGATAGCACTCGTATTTTTATTATTTCTAAACGTTAAATAATATTTTGAAATATTATAAAATACCAACACACATTTCGAAGTATTTAGAAAAACCTTCTCGGTATAATACGAATTAGGATGTTTTCTACACAGACATAAATCTTTGAAATACTAAAAGATACTGGTACACATTTTTTTTAAGTCCTAAAATCCCTATGACCTACAGGGTGTAAAAAAAGTATTGTACATTTCACACAAAATTGTTGTTAATTTTTTTTCGTTTGGTTTTAATCTTTTCTTCATTTTTTTAGTCGTGTTTTTAAAATAATTTTGCATTTGCATTTCGTGATATTTCGAAGGATATTTACTTATATCATATACATTTATTTTAAAAATATATGCATCTACATATATGTATATTTTTGTAATAAACATTTATATCTTTTATAATTTCGTAAAAGATTCCCGTCTGTGCGGAAATACTAAAAAGATACCAGGGCACATTTAAAAAATAGAAAAACCACGTTTCGAAAATTCTTCCTGACGTTTTTTTTATTAAACTTTATTAAGTTTTATTAAACTTTAAATAATTGAAACGATTTTCATGGTATCGCAGGAAACGAGATCACGGTATTGGCGCAGCAGTTGGGTTACGAGCGGGAGGTGATAAGGATTTGGTTCTGCAACAAGCGACAAGCGCTCAAGAACACTGGAAAAGTGATAAAGTCATAACGGGAGTACGAGGAGCAGCGATATAAATCGGATATATCGTGATTGGGCGGGGTTCGAAGAGAAAGCGAGAACGAATCGGACAATGATGTTTTTACGAAATATTCAATAATGTAATGCGCAACCGCACGAGCCCTCCGTAAAAGTTATCGAGTGAAGCTCAAAACGTGTAGCTAAAGACAATCTTCGAACCCATCAAAGAAAAAGATAAAAAATAACAAATCGTAAATATTGGGCGAATATTCGTCCTCCTCGTTGAGCCTCTCCCCCCTATTCCCATCCCTCTTCGCCCTTTTTTTTCGGCACCGATTTTTTCCATTTCCGGTTCCTAAATTCACGGTAATTTTTCGTTCGCGAGAAAAGCTCGCTCGATACCCCTTTTTGGAGAAACATCGAAGAGAGGAAAATAAAAAAAAAAAAACGAGGACAGGAAAGAAAAATAAGGGCGAATTGAAAGAAAAACGAAAAACAGTTTTCGAGGGAGATCCTTGTCGCGTGTCCAAAGGCCGTCCGCACGAAAACGACGAATATCGAGAGATGTATATACCCAACAAACACACGTACACATTCACTCACACACACACACACATATACATACGAAAAACACTCTTATACACGTTGAACAAATAAATAAATAAATGAATAAAAAGAATTAATGATAAACGAATAAAAAAAAAGGGAAAAAAACAACAACAACACGACGCTCACCACGCACATTGTGATCAAAAACGTATACGCGTGTATTATCTGTAAATAGTATTAAAGTCGATATTACTACTCGTGATCGGTATATCCACTTGTGCTTATATAATTTAAGGAGGAGAGAGGGAGAGACGGTGATGTGGGAGAAAACCGATAATCCGAAAACAAAAGGGACGGAAGTGACGAAAAAAAACGACGGACAATGAAGGGGCGTCGGGAGGGGGGGGGGGGGGGGGGGGGGGAGAGAGATCGATAATTTATTCGATAGCTCGCGATCGTTCGTGGATATCGGTGGAAAAGTGCGCAATCGTCCGTACCAGTGATAAGTGATAGCGCAGTGACGACGAATTGAAAAAAAAAAATATATATATACACACGAAGATCGAGAAAAAAATGTCCCTTCAACACATACACACATACACACACACATGCGTAAAATCTTACGTGATCGTGCCCCGAAATGATTTCGTCTTCAGGCTCAAAAGACTCTCTAGTTTAAAAAACAATAAAGGAAAAACAAAACCAGATATATAAGAATCCGTGAATTTGAGTAGTGAGTGAAAATGCAATAATACTTATTGTGAAAGTAACGAACGAATGTAAACGACCCGTTATTCTTTTCCCCCTGGCTCTTAAAAACCACGTTTATTCTCCGTCACCTCGAACGACAATTTTCAATGGGAATGAAGAAAAGCTTATCGAGCAAAGAAATTAATAATAAAAAAAGAAACGACGACAAATAAGTATTTGTTTCGTGCACCTTTCTTGAAAAAGAAAAACAAATGGTTTTTTTTCGATCAACGATCCGAAAAATAATTTATTGAAATTTCATCTGAACGAATTAATGAAATTGCGAAGTTGAACAAAACAATTAATTTTCTACGAAGAAACGTATTTTTATGTTCGTATATTTTTGTTCGTGCTGCGATTAAATGATTTTGTTATTTTATTATTTCTTTTCGCATATAAATATATATATATATATAAAACATAGTCATTCGAAAAAATACTTTTGGTTATTGGGTGGCGTCGAAGGGGAGGGTCAAGGGGAGAGACCGGAACGAGGCCAATTAGGCGTCCCCGTACTCTCTAGAAATTCGCACGTAGCCTCGCATACTATAATTATAAATTTATCTGTTCGAAATGAAGAAAACGAATCACAGACACACTCGCTCACAGCAAACAACAAATTACGAATAAATCCACAAACAAATAAGCAAGGAAAAAGAGAAAGAAAAAAACCTCGTTATATCTGTATTCGCAAGGCCCATAAATTTGAGCTTTACACACGTCGAGCCATACTGCGAAGAGAGTTGAACGTAAGAAAGGAAAAAAGAAAACAAAAAGGGACGATGAAAAACGACGCAAGGTTAAAAAAAAATCATTTAAAAATAAACAACGTAAAAAACGAAAAAGTATCGCATCAGTGGAATCAGCCTGTACATATATAAATCCACGAAAGAAAACGAAAGAAAGAAGAGAGGCAGATAAAAAAAAAAAAAAAACAAAAAGGAAATACAAAACAACTTACACTTTGCAATATTCAGGTATCTTTTAATATTAATTGAAAAGGAAATACGATATATACACACACACACACACACACATCCACATTGAAAGATACAAAAAATCAGACACGCGATGGCTATAAAATAGCAAGAGAATCGTGGAAAGAAAATTTACATGGTTGAGTATTAAAATACTCGGGGGCTGTATAATGCTCGCGCGTGACACGGGGATGTATTCTCTCCCACAACTAAATCGATGACGAAGGTGATTCGTGACGTGAACGGAAATAAATTGAAAATAATATAGAGTTTGTATTATAAAAAATAAAATAAACGAGAAAAGAAATGAGAAAGGATAGAGTGAGTGAGAGAAAGAGAGAGAGAGCGAGGAAATGGCAGGGGTAGACATATTCAAAATTCAAAATTTTGATCCAAATCATGTCGAGAAGAAGATTCTCCTTTTGATAATGAAAAAAAAATGAAAAAAAATAAAATGTTTGTACAGAGATATTCCGGTTATTAAATTTTGTTATGAAATAGAGAGAAGAAGAGAGAAAAAGAGAAGGAAAGAAAGAGAGAGAGAGGAGGAGGAAATGGACGAGGAAAATAAAACAAGAGGAGAGATAAAGAACAAATTGTAGAGATCATGTGTATTTTCTTCGTGACAATTATATATATATGTATATATATATATATGCGTATGTTTGTGTATATGTTTAGTCATACACACGGGCAGACACATATATATAAATATGCACACACACGCGCGCATACGTACATGCATATATATTCATTACAGTTAGAACTCGTTTCCAGCTTAAACACGTTTCCACACAATAAAAAAAAAAACTGCGAACGAACGCCTTCGTTATAACTAGTTTTTCCTAGTGAAAACTAGAATTCGAGGATATTGAGGATCGCGATGAAAATCTTTTAATTTTTTTCGTACAGTGCCCTATTTACTTCTGAACTAACGATAAGACAACAGAGCTTTCCAAAAATCCTGGTCAGGACGTGAAAATCCGAATCCGCAAAAACAAGCTTTTCGTCTTATAATGGAAATGAAAAAAATGAAGGAATTTCTTTGTGTTTTAATTTTCTAGTCACGTTTGATATTAATTGGGAAATGTTTTTTTTTTGTTTAATTCATATCGTTATTTGATTCTTCAAATTAATTTCGAATAGGGAAAATTAGTTTCACCGAAATAAAAGTATTGTTGTCTCCAAGCCAAATTTTATCGACCAAATGAATCAAATGAACGGTGACTATCCACTGATAAACGTAATCACAAGCCCAAACTCAGTTTTAATTCATTTCGGGTTAATTCAGCGACAGTTAATATTTTTAACGATGACAAGACGATTTTTGGCATTTAAATTTCTTCGTCTACGAATTTTCGATTTTGCTAGAAAAATAAAAGTACTAGTGACAAAGGCGTTTAGTGGGGAACCAGATTACGCTGGCGGAAACGTGTTCAACCTGAAAACGAGTTTAAACTGAAAGCCGAATATATATACAAGTAAGTACGTATGTATCTAGTGGTTTATTATGAGAATATCAACGTGAGTATTATAAACAGAAATAAAATAAATTAAACAAGCGAAAGAGAACAAAAAAAAACAAACGAACAAACAAAAATAAAACATGTGAATCGTATTCGTGAGTGTCATATTTCTAAGGAAGATAGATCCACGGGCTAATGTTTCGTGGCAGTTACCGGCTAAATTGTCAAACGACTGACGGCAAACTCAAACCCTCGAAACTCGAACCGAACGAAACCACCCTCGCGCGTATTTATATTCGTACGTTCATCGAAATTATCCGTTACGTGACAGCCGGACAAATCGTTGTTGCACACCGCAGCTCCATAATATATATGTACATCCATCATACCCCCGAAACCGAAAAATGATAGTGGATGAGCAGAGAATAAAACGGTATAAAACCGGAGAGGAAACTGCTTCTGAAACATTGCCCAGCGAAACCAAGGTTCCTACTACGTTTTATAAAAAAAAAAAAGAATGTAATAACTAACTTAACCGCGAAAATTTGGAGTGTAAATACGTCGCCCGAGTTGAGCTAGTATTCACGATACAATCAGCAATTTAATGACGCTACGAAAGAGGGAAAACGGAAAAAAGAATACGAGAGGGAAAGAGAGAGAAAGAAAGAGAGAGATAGAGAGAAAGGGAGAAAGGGAGGAAAAGAGAGGCACGAGGAGAACGTGCATCAAGAATCGTGAGGAAATAGCACGAGAAAGAAATTGTCACAACGAGAGCACAAAAAAAAAAAAAAGAAAATGTGAGAGATCGTTCGTCTCGTTGTAGTTTTTTTTGTTTTCGTATCCTTCTTTTTTCCTTTGCAAGATACACCTCGACGATTCGTCGAGCTTGTAGACTGAACGCGATCGACCACGAGACGGAGGATAGAAATTGATAACCGATCGTTAATCGGCGATCGAAAAAAAAAGATTCAGCACACAAGTATACAATTAGGAATAAGCCGCCGTAGTTCTAGATTGAATGTTAGCGCCTAGAAACGATGTAACATTACGCTACGTATTTAATGAAAAACAAAAAAATGACAAAAAAAATTACACACACATACACACACACACACACGAATGACAGAAAAAAAAGAACATGAAGTAAGGACCTAGCCGTTAAGCCGAATACCTGTGTAAAATCCAGTAGGTGTCCACAAGAATAAAAATAAAAAAACTTATATTGTGGTACAAATCCTACAAGAATGACTGTCTCGTTTAATCATTCGCCTGTTGATCGTGATATGTTGTTTCTTCGACAAGGTCACTTTTTTCTTGCTCAAACCAAAAAAGCCCACTTTCTGACCTTCAGAAGTCAGAAAACCTCATTTCTGACCTTTAGAAGTAAAAAAGTTGAGCTTTTGATCCTAGGAAGTCAAACAGTCCACCCTCTGACTTTCAGATTTCAAGGAAATTTCTTTCTAATTTGCAAAATTCAAAAAGCTCATCTCCTGACTTACACAGGTCAAAAACCTTACCTTCAGGCTTTCAAACATGAAAAAGCACACTCTTAGTATTCCGTCAATCACATATATCACTATTTGACTTTCAGAAGTAAAAAAGCTCCGTTTGGATTTTCAACAGTCAAGAATACACTGTCTGCCTTTTAAAAAAAGCTCACTATTTGCCTTTCAGGCATTGAACACACAATCTTTTGAATTTTAGAAGTGTAAAGCGGATCACCTTTCAATTTTCAGTGGTGAAAAAGCTCATGTTTTATCTTTGAAAAGTCAGAGTAGCTCGACTTTTTGATTTTACGGTGGTGAAACGTCACGGGATGCGACAAGTTCGAAATCAGGCTTATCATCAGTGGCTGTTTTTATCTTTCCGGTCATCTCGATTATGCCGTAACCCAGGAGCCCGAGGCAGAGTAAAGCCAGTAATATGTATAGTTTCAGGTAGGTGCAAAGGTAAGGACTGTAGGCGTAAGCCACAACGGAACCGGTCGCTTCCCACAGCCGGAAGTTCGAGTATGCTGCTTCTTCCATTCCGGGGAACAATATACCGCTGAGGGCTGAAAGGACAGTGCAAATAAAAATCGTAAAGAATCCACATTTGATCACTTTTTGGTTCTCGAAGAGTAAAATTAAGGCGCGTTAATGCTCATTACAATTTTCAACCATTAATTAACATCTGCACTTCGAACGAACATATTTGAAAATTCGAAGCTCGAATGAAAATAGTCGAATTATCTACTGATGGTAAGAGTGAAATCTAGCTTATCGACATATTATCGACTGAGTTGTGCTGCGTCGGTAATGTTTGAACGAAATTATTTCCATGATGGGAGGGCGGCGATAAACTTTTCCCGACGTGTTTTGTCTTCGTGGTTTATCAAACGTCGATAACTCGCTTTCATTAACAGTCGGCAAGAGAAGCGTCTCGAGTTCTGCATTGCCATCGGTCGGTAATGCAGCTTTTCAGTTCTTTTGATCCCGGCGGCCTTGTCATTCTGAGATAAGGCAGACGTGATCAAGATAGCTAAAGAGCTGCATTATCAGCCGTTGATTCTATGCAACCCAAGATCTCAGATCATAACAAAATTCTATTTATTGATCGATCGTAACGAGAACTTCCTTCACATCAATAAAAAAAAATGTAATCATTTCCAATGCCATTACGCTGGAACAAACAAGGAAACAAAAACCCCATATCTGTATACGACATTTCCGGTCGTCTCGCGTTCTTTTTAGCTATTCGAATTTTTACCAGGTCATCCTTTTCGCGATTTCCACTTTATCGAAGTTTCATCCTATTAGAAATTCCCTCACCTCTCCCCGCAGGCTGATCGCAAATTGCAAAAGTTTTACGTTCTACCGTGGTTGCGCGCGCTGATTGTTAGACTCACCGTTGACTTGAACGAGCCAGATAGCATCGCAGATACCCCACAAACCGGACATCACAAAGAAGATCAAGCCTTGCTCGGGACTGGGTCTCCAAAACAACAGCGTTATTATTATCATCACGTGTAGAAGGAAAGCGAAGGTCATCACGGGAATCCTTCCAGTAATTTTTACAACGGATCCGGTCGTCAGAGCGGCTATCGCATTTGCCACTCCGTAGCATATCATTACATAGCCAATGTTGCTGATACCCCAGGCGCACGAGACGAATGACTGAAAGAGTTTACGACCGTGTGCTTTTACGTATATCTAATATTAGGTCTCTTCCTACATGTCCGATGACCGGTAAATCGAGCTATTCCTTGAAAAAGCTAATTATCCGTATCCTTGAAGAGACCACTTAATTAGCAATGAAT
This sequence comes from Ophioninae sp. A BG-2022a, assembly GCA_030523105.1. Lineage (NCBI taxonomy): Eukaryota > Metazoa > Arthropoda > Insecta > Hymenoptera > Ichneumonidae > Ophioninae sp. A BG-2022a. The sequence continues at coordinate 6,030 of JAPYZI010001935.1, read as the reverse complement.
CTTATCAGCTAGAGCTAAAAATTTTATAGTTCTGACGTATGATGGTTTCACAATGTTTTTGTATAAATTATCAGGCTTGTCAACAAAAGCAAAGAATTCAAAAAATGACTGTTTTTACATGTTGGCAGAGGTGATTCTAAAGACTGTTCTCATGCTCATAGAAATACCACGATTCATGGCATTCCATTATGAGTGCCATCTACGTAGCAGATGGCACAGAAACTATCAGGCTTGTTACCCAAAACAAAGAATACAAAAAATGATTCTATCTTCACGTAGGCAAAGGTTATTTCAAAGGCTGTTCCTGTAGCCGTAGAAATATCACGTTTCATGGCATTCCACTATGAGTGCCAACTACGTAGCAGGCGGTTGTCACCATATTTAACGTTTCGCGCACCCTCTTATCTTCGCGTTCACCTACAGATAGATCAAAGCATAGAACGAAGCTTCAAAAGCTTGTACCCAGCATCAACGATTCGTTTCAACAAAACTGAAGGACTTCAGAGGCAGACTCGTTGATAGTGAACCTAGCGCAGGTATCGGATCGTTCTTTTCCTATGCAAAAGTATTGTGCACAGGCAATTATCTATCCACCCCATGGGGGCGCAACCCCAAGCAAAAGGACAAAAGCAAGCAAGGATGTAGCCGACGTATCAGCATGATAATTTCATCGGAAACCTTCGTTCTTTCGTAGACAAAAGGCATTGGCAATGACAGCGTTTCGAATCGGATAGCTTATCACAAGAGGGCCCACGTATGGGCCACGTTTGTACGTTGCACATATGTAGATAGTTACCGCATTGTAGTCGGCAAACAGAAACGCCTGTTCCGCTCCGATAAACATCGTTATAGGCAAAATAAGCAATTGAGCTTTCTCCTTCAACAACTTCACCGTGACAGCCAGGAGCTTGAGGCCTGATCGTCCTGTAGCGGATCCTGTCCTTCCTCTGTCGTATCTGGGAGGAAAAAAGGCATTCGATAAACGTCTCATTTAATCAGGAAGTTTTCGTTTTGACCTAGCTTGTACAGAGTCAATCGGGTAACCGAACGCAGGGGGTAAGTGTGCGCAGCACCCGAAATCTCCAACCAGGTTTACAGGGGCTGGTGGTTTACTACAGCAAGTTACGCACCCCTGAATGGACAATTAGTGTGGTCAATTCAAAAGAAAGATAAACAGTGTGTGTGTGTGTTTTTGGTTTCATTAAAAAAATGAAAGCCGACGATCCCAAATTGCATTTTTCTACAACACCAAAGAATATGATATTGGTTTATTGATAAAGTTGATCTCGAAGTCTCGTTAAGTCTCTTAAGTCTCTAATCCCCAGATCTAGTCTCGCATAGCGTTATGCGTAATTGTTTAGAGGATTATTACCTATCCACACGGCTTATAAATTTTGATGACTCTATTTTACAAAATGCCATGAAAACAGGCTTTTTCAATGAATGTCTTTCCATTTCTACGTTTTTGTTCTTCATCCCCCGAGGCACCGTTTTATTACGTTTCAAATGTAGGGAGACTCGGCGTTTCATCAATCGATCCACATGGATATAGAAGGCTTACGATGTTATCACGTTTATTACATAATCACCCGAGTACACTGTAACACTACATGCCCCGGGCGGGAAATATCTCGTTGGTAGAATCTCGTTGGATGTTCTTGCGCTATAGGTAGAAGTGTGTGGTATGGATTAGATTGCTACGTGACGTTCCTCAAACACAACAACCGCGGTGATAGAGTAGGGAACAGATGAGATCTGTGGGGTCGCATCAGCAGGTATAGCGAACAACTGAAATTGCGTGAAGCCGAAGGATAACGATACACTGCTCGTGAGCATACTAATGGGATTGTGGGACAGGCTTGCATGTACAAAAGGATCGTACGAATCGCCTTGGGAGTATCTTCCTGGCGTGAATATTAGACAGGAAGCCTCACTGATGCAAGCATGCAACTACCTTCTCCAACTCAAACGAAGTTGCGACAGCAAAGAGACGTTGCTTCGTAGCTTCCCATTTCAAAACTTCTATTACCATTATTAGCTCTTGAAACGCTGTTATCCGTTGAATCGTGGTTACTTAAAGAGATTGCGCGACAGGATACGTATGCACTCACCTAGACAAGGAATCAACACCAAACGCTACGATCAGACAAGCCAAAACCATGCAGCCTAAATATATTCCTGATATTAGGTGAATTCTTTCCGGTGACGGTGGCTGCAAGTTTGGATTTTCCGTTTCGCTGGCTGTGACACCACAAAAATTGGCGCCGCAAACCTCCGCCACGATTGTGCTGTTCAGAGTCACATTGGCCGGAGCAACTTCGATACCATACGACAGAACTGTAACGATAGTCATCGTGGGACTTCAATGACTGGTGATGACTTCAATATTGAACGGTATCCCTTCTTTTCGAATCAAATTTCTGGTAATGACTTCCAGATCTTAAGAAGGCGTACCACGTAACATATGAGTGTAAGAGAAACAGCTGCAAATCTTAGACAGCAATATTTAAGAGGTTCAACCTTTTTTGACGTTGAATAAACTTAAAACGCCTTGCTACTATCAATTCTGAAAAGCTTGAAGCTCGGTTAGACAAAGAAAAATATAAATGTCTATGAGAAAATTGGGTTTGAAAATTTGTAAGGTTATCTGGATCTTCTACATATCCTTATGAAACAACAATCTTCCGAAAGGGTTGTACACACCCCAGACATTCAAATTAACGCTGCTAACGAACTATTTGTTTTAGATAATTTTATTTTTTTTATTCAAACGCTGAATGACTGAAAAATGGAATGGAATCTGTGAGAGATACCTAATACGAATTATTCACCGTGAAAAGTGCAATTGAACAAAGCAATAAAAATGAGATTCGCATTTCTTACTAAAAATCTAGGTTTGTGGTACTTAGATGTAGGGTCCTTAGGTAAAATAGGATCGAGACATTCATTATCTTCGGTTTTGTTCAAGATTAGTGTCATACCATTTTCGTAGAAAGCTTTCCGTGAGGAACCTTTGAGAGTGTATTTTTTGCATTTCGTTTCGTATCTAACGTTTTCAAGTATACAGGATCAGAGAAATCCATTTTAATATTGTATTTACTGGAGCAGATATTAGTCATGAATATTGCGCAATGCATGGAATTAATATTAATGTGACATTATAAATTCACGATCATTTATCATCGAGGGGGTGTGTCGTGGAAACTGGATCTGGCTTATGGAAACGCTACTGCGTGTTTCTGTTAACGTGGTGTGTCCGTTACCTAACGATTTTTTTAATTCGTATCAATGTGCGAACATAAGTATACATTGCTTTATGTAAATCGCGTCGGAAGTTAATCCAGGAAGAAAAACTCACCAGCCGACGAGATGAGGTTTCCCCAAACTTGTGCCATTTGATAGAACATAAAAAACAGACCGAAGAATCGCGTGACAAGAACGTCAGCACTGAGATCAGAAACGGTCGCATAGGCCTCGGAAACAACAGTGAGATAAGTGCACTTGGCACACCAGAGGGGTCCACCACCAAGACCAACCGCTAATCCAGCTGGTATCATCGTATAGAACTTGGGATAAAATTGAGCGGCTATGAAAGGCATGTAGGCAATAAATGTCAGTGATATCGTCCATTTGCATCCAAGCCAACTGAAAAAATCCATTGAAATTTATGTATTCAAGACTGCGAGAACTATTATCGTATATAATTAACAACAAATTATGCAAAAGAATACGAAAAACATCAAAGTTCCTAAACGACCCTTCGCGGTTTGACAGATCACGAAATTCTGAAAAGAAAAGTCCTGATCCACTTTTCTGTCAGACTTAGCGTTAGTCAAATATGGATGGAAACGCGGTAGCCAATCAGCTCGAACGGGAGTGCACGGCGAGCGTGGGCCACGCCACTTTCGGACGCTCCTGATTGGTCGTCCCAAATGAATTAATATCTAAGCAACAAAGCATCCCAGAAAAAAACGGCAAAGGACTTTTCGTCTCAGAATATCGCGATCTATCCATTCCGTAAATATTATACGCGACTTTCTAGACACCGAATCTATACTTGCAAATGGAAATTTGTGAATTAATTTTCATCTAATCTACGTTGATCGCAGTTACTGAAGAAACCGATAGAATCATAAAAGATCAAGTACTCTTGGTGAATATCGAGTATCTTACCTTATGATAAGCACCGGGAGGAAAATATTACTGAAGATAAGACTGCCATAGATAGCTGCGAGGGTGAAAGTGCCCAATGATTCGTCGGCGTTGATGGAGCTCTGAAGATTGCTGGCTCCCATAAAAGCGGTGAACTGTACCATGAAAGCCAGTCCGATCATCAGTATGTTTTTCATTATACGCCATCTTTCCGATGGCTCAAATCTGGTGCCTCCATTTCGAGCGTTGATAAGCTGACCAGGTTTGTTCTTTCCAGCAGTCATCTTCAGAGTTTTGTACGAATCGCTCGAATCTTCTTATCCAAGCTGAACCTCACTTCCGTCGTCGCACCGAATATCGACCAAAGTTTTTTTTTAAAGCTATTTTCAATGGAAACTAGCACTCGATTCGACGAACCAATCATGAAGACTTTAGGCAAATCCGCGGTACGACTGATCGTTATGGATTAATATTCTCCATCAGATTTAGAATTCCAACTAAAACTTCAAAGCAATTTTCCTCGCGGTCTTTCGTTCCCAAGAAATCATTGTTTCTTTCCGATCTCTTCTCGGATTCGAACTTTTCCTCGTTTGTGAATATTCGCGGATAGGAAAGACGATGAAACAAAACGATGATTCCTTACGTCATCTGTGATGCAATTCGAAGATTATCGGGATCGTAAAAGTCCGAGGGAACGAGCCAACTAACTTTAATGTCAACGTTGATACCCACCTTAACGATCCAAACGGTGTGGATACGCGAGTGTATGTGTCACCTCCAGAATTTATCGCGATGGATATATATGTAACAGCTGGACCGAGCCTCGTAGTCACTGGCCGTCGACCAGTTGTTTTTTCATAACTCGTTCTCCGCGTTCCGAACTCCCACACCTTAAGGCGCAATAAAAGTTTCATGAAATCTTTGTTGCGCTTCGCCGCTCATTTATACGTACACATTGATATAAACACACACAGAAATTTATGTGTCTGCGAGACGAAAACCTTGAGTATCTTATCCGATGGATCAAACCACGATTAATCATTTTTTGTCATGAATCGCTGGAGCAAGGTTATAGGAGAAAAAAAGTTTATTTTATTCGTTCGCAACTTGGTTTCATCGACTCGAGACTGGGTGGGACAGGTGGGATTGAGATAGTAAGAGAAAAAGATGGAGAAAGAGGGAAAGATAGAAAGGGGGGAGGGGAAGAAAATGTGATCCAAAACCGTTGAATATTTCCAATTTTCCTGAGCACCAGATGCAAAAAAATCAGTGAGTATTTAAATCACCATTTTGGTGGTGATTGATAACCGAGAATAAAAAACATTAAGCACGAATCCATCGTTCGGTCCAATTTATTCGGAACGGAATTTGCATATCGAATATGCTTATAATTTATGCACAATATCTGAATTGTAAAGTAAATAAATCATATAAAATCAATAGCGTTATATATAAATAATAAAATCTATAAATAGTATTCTATAGAAATTATAAAATTGCGTAGTTTAATGATTACACAAACTATACGTTGATTGTAATTAATGTTAAGGCGTTTTTTACGATTTTTTAATAGAAATTTTGGTTTTTTGGGGAAATTAATGGTAGATTCGTGTTCCGGGGATCAAATTACATCGTAAAGGACCTATAAAAAAAATATCAAAAATCAAAAATTTTTTTCCGTATTTGAGCAAAATACGTTTTTTCTCTAAATCATCGATAACTTTTTTTCTCTTTGGGATTTGGTACTCCAGTCTGTGCTCAATCTCTTCGTTATGATTCTCTCTTCAAAATCCTTTTTTAATCATTAAAATCCGATCATTTTTCGATTTTTGGCAGAATTTCAAAGTCGGACCATCGATTTTTGCAAATTTTTCCATA
>JAPYZI010001934.1:0-27401 GCA_030523105.1 Ophioninae sp. A BG-2022a | reverse complement strand
TTTGCGATTTTTCAAGTGGACTTTCCGGGAAAACTATACGAGATATCGATACGAATCCAACGCCATTATTTAAGTTAGGCAAAAACCTTTTCCAAACCCTCCCATTGAATGTCTATAGCATATAAGAAGCTCACTCTACGACCTTTCGAAATTTCGTGATTTTCAAGATTTCGGAAAAGTGGCCGGGGGAAGTAAAAAAAAATTTTTTTCCGTTTTTAACCTCTTAAAAGCATTTATTTAATCGGAAATTTTCTGCTGACTATGAAAATACCCGAGTTTTTGCCGACAGTGCAAAATTAGAGTGGGAAAATGGAAAAAAACATTTCTATATTATTACATTTGCGTGCTAAATTTATTGAAAAAATATTCACAATCGATCCGGTTATAAACAATCTCGTTAAAGACTTATGAACGTGTGTTATCGAACGGGGCACTTGATTTCGATTACCCAATTGATCTGAAACCAAAAATATCGGCTTAATCTCAATAAATTTTTTTATCGTGTTTCAATTTTTTAAAAAACTATTAGAATTTTATATCGATGTTATGCACGAAAAACAATATTATTATTTTTAATAACAGATGAAAAGAAGAGTTACAAGAAAAACGTCAGTATAAAAAAAACAGGTTTGAAGTTCGATAAATAATTTTATAGTAGTAATTAGTAACTTTATCTTAAATCTATCTTTATTGCACCATGTGGTGAATCATCTTCAATTGTTTTTTTCTTCGAGGTAGCCAAACCCGTTAAAAGCATCGTCCTTCAAAAATCGATCAGGAATAATAACATTTCTCCTATTTATCCCTCCAGCACTGTAGAAAAGTTGATTCGTTTATTGTTTCTAATTGCACCTGTTAAAAGTGAAATTTCGCACGTGACGAATCTCCGGGCAATAAAAGTGGAGTGTTTACTTTATTCTGGCGATTGGCGCAGTATTTCCCAGCACCTTGCACCAACAACAATATAAATGTAAAGTGAGCCTTGTACTCGATTTCCTATTGCGCAATGAGCCACGTTCGAGCTGCGCTGTATGTAGTTGATTGTTCAGCCACTGCATATTTTATTTAATATTCACTTTGATTTTCACTCAAAGCGCGAACGAAAGTATTTATTTGCGGCTTTGTATGTATACGTATATACATATATTTTTTTAGTTTTGTCCAAGCCGGATCTCGATTATCGAATAACGACAATTATCCGGTTGATAGTAAAGAAGGATCGAAAATTATAATAATCTGAATACCAAATGATCTAAACTGCTGCATGATTGCGATTCTCCATCAGCATTTTTTCTTGCGCAATTTAATTCAAATAATTCGGCTAATTCTCCAGGCTATTTTGGTTTCCATTGCCAAACGACATTTTTTTTTTGTTTCACTCGTCCATTAGCAGTGAAGAGTTATTTCCTTTTCGCTTAAACTTTCTTCATTGGGCACTCGTGTGTTCCCATTTAGATGTGGCTGTCGATCTAAATCTTTGATGGATTAGCTCGAGGTTGCCTAATCAAATACCTCGTATCGTCGATTCCAACCGGTTTGCACTACCGAAATATTTAACTTCGCACATTGCCGTACAACGAACGCGACACCCGGATAACCTTGCTCGAGGATAAGAAAAAATCCTGCGGGTAATTGGATAGCCGTCCACCGCAGAACTCTTTCTCGCGTTTCTCGGGAGAAGGACATCGAAAGGACCTGCGCAACGAAAAAAAAAACCACCAACTGTAGGAAAAAAATAAACATCATTCTGAAGTAGGATTGTTTCAGCTCTGCCTTAAGCATTTATAATTGGAGGGTGATTTTCGAAAGTTTCTATGAAGGTTAATTCCATCAATTGGGGTAGATATGGTCTTGATTGGAACGACAGTGCACTTTGGACTAAGATGCTTAATTTCATTTTTAGCTGAAGTGGGTTGGGAGAAGGAATTACTTATTGGGTCTAAAATCATTTTGTAATAAAAAATTTCCGGTTCCTATGCTTGTTTAGGTCTCATCTAGCCTAGGGAGACGGTATTACGTCTTAAAACGTTCGCCGGGTCCAGAGTTTCGCTTTGATCGAGTTCTACCTAGAAAAACCGTAATCTGTGGATCATTTGAAATCGACAAGATAATCAAAGACTCGTTTGAACGGCTGGATTAAAATTGGTTCTTCCTAGAGTAATACCCAATAACGTGAAACTTCCTTCCTCCTCAGTATAGATTGCGCAGGCGTGTATTCTAGGTAAAATTGTTTGATGATGAACAATGTCCATCCTTATTTAGCCAAGAAAATCGTTTTTTTTCCTCAAACGTTTACCACAATGGTAATATTGGTGTGACTAACGTCTACTTGGGAAATTCGTAATCAGCAGATGATGTCGCATCGACAAATGGGGTTTCCACGATTCGTAGTATTTGCATCCATTTTTTGATGGACATTTCCCATTTCCTATAGCCACATTCGGATGTGGAGCCCCTGATGATTGCCACTTGGAAGCTGTAATCAAGTATATTTTCCAACATAACGTAATAGGGCGCACATTAGCCTCGATCAAACGTCTAGCTTCTGGTCCTATGTCTTTCAGGTCGAAAGTCAAGAGACCAGGGCGACTTCGAGAAGTCGAGGAGGCTCTCGTTTCAACCTCAAGGCGATCGAAGGTCTGGAGACGAGCACGGTGTCCCAATCAGTCTCCACCAGCCGTGGACGCAGTGGTCGGCGTGGAATTTCGTCGCGCAGCGAGGACTCGTCGAAACCTGAAACTTCGGAAGCTACCACACCGAGGAGTCCTCGCCTCGGCCATGATATCAAATCGCCAAGTGTGAGCGGTAGAAAAGGAAGCCAGTCAACCGCGTCTTCACCCAGTTCCGACAGACGGCGTTCATCCAGCTCGAGAAAAGCCTCGACGAGTGCACCAACTGGAACTACCGTTGCCATTCCAGTTGAACCGAAAAAGACAGCACTGGACGAGTCGGCAGCAGGATTGGAAAATCGAAAGGACTCGAAGCAAGAACCCCGAAGAATCGGCTTGTTTCGAACGAGAAATGGGCCTGGAAGAAAAGCTTCCATTGGTTTGACAAGCGAAGCTAGCGTTTCGAGAAACACCGAAACCAACGCTGGAATCGACCTCACTGGACCATCAGTATTCACGGGTACGACGGAAACGCCAAGGTCAAGGACCGGTCGAAAGATTCAGACGACCCTGTCCTCCAGGGATCTCAAAAGCGGACTGCCAACTTCCGAAAGGTTTGGGTCATCCAGTCAAACGAACCAAAATCGCGTTACCAAGGAAGGTAACACTAGACGTTCGACTGCTTTTCAAAGACGTTCCGACGATCCTCCAGGAAGAAAAAAAGACAACATCCCGGCAGGTTCGGAGAGCATCAGCTTCGATGTTCCGTTGAGCCACCAGGATAACACGCTTTCTTCGACTGAGAACTCAGTTCGCAGGGATCGAGGAAGAGCTCGCGGGCGTTCCAGCGACGAGAAAGTGCCGGAAACATCGAAATCCTTGAAGAGAGGATCCTTACGTTTCGCCGAAGTTGATCAAGCTGTCAATGTTTTGGAAAATACGAATCCTCGTGATGAGGTCAAACACACTAGACATTCCGAGACGAAAGTCCGGAATTCTGATAAGGACGAAGGGAGAACGCGAAAGCGCGGAAGGGCCGAAGAATCAAAGTCGAAAAAATCTTTAGCTGGTCCAGGACGCGCCGAGGCGAGAAATTCCATCACTCCTGAAAGCTCTGAAAGGCGGGGAAGAGGCTCGGTCCCGAGAGCCTCAACGTCTGATGACAAAAGGGACGAACCGGAAGCACGAGGAAGATCCAGGGTGAAATCGATGATTGGAAGTTCCCCAAGTTCGACGACACCGACTCCTTTGAAAAACGACATTAATGAAGCCCTCACGACTGCTGAAACTGTGGTAGCATCGAGTCAAGTGTCTCCAACGTCGTCGACGAGTTTTTCGACTTCGAGAATTCAAGAACGCACGGAAATTCCGCTGGAAACGAGAAGTCGAAATCGCGGCAGGGCCAGTACAGTATCTTCAACGATCAAAACACCAAAAGAGGATTTCTTCAATCACGGGCTAGGATTTCGCGGGAGGAAAACTGCCACGGAAATTCCAGTGACGAAATCACCGAACGGTCAACAGAATAACACTTCTGGGAGGGCGCCACCACCGAGAGGAAATCCTGGTTGGACCCTAAAAAGAAGACCAGCTTCCCTAGAGGAAGACATCGCCACAACGTCAGTCCCTTCTGACACCAGTTCTTCAGTCCGAACTACGACGACTGCCATCAGCAATGAAATTCCTAATTCGAACGAAGCCTACACGACTTTGAGCACGATCGACGGTTCGACCAAGTCTAGAGGATCGAAACGACCAATCAACAGCTCTGATAAAACAACCAGGAACAATAAGAAAACTGTCGATCGTAACAAGGATCAGGCTGATCCTGATGAGGGTGATAACTATCCAGCAGACTTCAAAGCAAGACTTGCTCAATTGGTAAGATCATAAATTACTCCATATTCGCTTTGATTAATCACGATTGTTCAAAATAATGAACAATCCGCATTGTTCATTTTTGAAAATCAGGATTTTCTAAAAAAGAGGAATTTTAAAGGAATAATGAGCAACATTATTAAAAAATCGGTTGATCATTTATTTGCATGTACATTGATAGAGGAGTGTACCCATTTTCATAAAAAATGTTATTAATTAACAACATTAATAACTAGTCTGGGAAAATACCTTTTGATGACGGAAAATTTATAAATATTGCCTTATGTTTGAACGAGTTTTATTTTATTATTCTTTTTCAATAAAAAAAAGAATTTTTTATATCTCCGATTTCTTACAGATAAATTATATCATCATTGTTAATAACTAAAGAAAAAAACGTCGAGAAATTTTTTTTTTAAACTATAATATTATTGCATCGAAAAAGTCACGAGTAACGAACGATTTTTCGAAATTGTTACAGTAGCTTAAATCATTTATTGATTATTATATATTTTATACTCTCCACTTTGTCTTTCGTCAGCCTCTTGCACATTCAATTTTCTGTTCACATACTGGAGCAATTTGCAACGCTGTTATTTTTTCGCCACTTTTAGATAAGGCGTAAGTTTGCTGTCGAAACAGTACAAAGTGAGGTAAATTGTAATCACTTTACGATCGCAGCAAATAATAGCTAATTATCGTTACAGCTACCAGATGGTGGTAACGAGTAATTATTTATCGTATCTATCGTTAAACACGATTTCCTCAATGCGATTGCTATGTTTTGCAACGATCAAGATTACAAAGTGTAACAATAATTCTTCCAGAAAAATGGCAGCGGCAAACAAGCGACAGCAAGGCCAGGTTTAGGGGTGAGTAACGATTGTCCTTTGACCCTCGAATTATGACGCTTTAATAATCGACCAAATTATGATCTCTGTTATCGCACATTAATTTTCTTCTTTCCCAGCCTGCTGATACTTAATGACGTTGAATTTTGTATCGTTGGGATACGATCAACAGTAATTTTCTCATTATTTCCCAAATTTTCCTTTGATCAGTCTAAGTCTTCAAAAATCGCGATGATTTTTTTTAAGTTTTTCGTTCAGCGATTAATAATGAAAATCTGCAAGAGAATTTGCAAAATAGCGAGAGACGAAATAAAAAAAAGATATTTTCTAGAACCTCAACGATGCAAGCTTCAACCCCATCGATACCTAACTTTTTCTACTGACACACACTACCAACAATTGTTGCCTCTTCGATGTTTAATACCATACGATAAAAAAAAACAATAACTTTAGCAAAAAAAAAAACAAATATTCTTTGAGGGTAAAAACGATGTGGGGGTGCAGAAATCACTCGAAGATAATTAATCATTTAATTGATTCAGTAACTGCTGATGTCGATGAAATCATTGAGGAAAAAAAATCATAATCCTTTGGCATCAATGTATAGGAATTTTTGGAAAAATACACGACTCGTCAAACGCGTTCGACGTCCGTGTCGTTGGAGCCCAAAATCCCCGTCGATGACGAGGATTCCACCCCGGAAAATCTCATTACGACGGTTATTTCGATTATTCCGGTATACGACACAACTCTCTCGGACCCATCTGTCACTGAAGTGTCAAACGTCTGGACGACTCCCTCCGAATTGGTGAAACAGCATTTCCAATATTTTTTTTCTTCCCTTTTTTTTTGGATTGCATCGAATGTGCGCAAAAAGCCTGGAATATACACATTCGACTTGTATCAGGACAGCTTTTTCCTTTTTTCGATGTCATTGATGACCACTCGAGACTGGACAATGACGAATCGCTTGGTTGGAAGTGCTTGGCGTTTGGAGATTTCATAAGACTTTTTATAGCAATTGTTTTTTTTCTCGAAAAAAAAAACTTATATGAGGGCTACGACATTTCAATATTTTTCTCATCAATATGATCCTCAAGGGTTTCACCCCCCAAACATCCTCGAGGCTGCAAGGAAATGGGATAATTTATTCTTCCCTAAAATTCCGTTGATTTATTTTTCCCTAGGATTCACCGAAACTTCTGGTAATTTATTTTTCCTTTATATTCTAGTAATTGATTTCCCCCACGATTTACAGAAACTTCTGATATTCTATTTATCCTCAAATTTTTGTAATTTATTTCCACTATGATTAACGGTAACTTCTGGTAATTTTTTTCCCCTATGATATCCAATTATCGACCGATATCTGGATTTTCATTCATTTCATACCCCTTACTTTTATAAAATCCACTCGTGACACACGCAAGCAAAAAAAATCTTTTCCGCTTCAAATGATTTTTAGGATTACTTTGCTAGAGGAAAATTCCACGCGACCGTTCGTAGTCGGGCGCGGTTCATTAATTCTGTCTTTTTGACGGTCGACTCGTTTGCTCTTGTTTTCTTTGTACGTTTGTCGTTTTTGTATTTCTTTTTTTACTTTTTTTTTGGACATCCATCCTTGGAGAAAGTAACCGGATCGGTTGTCGGATGGAGGCGGGCGAGGTAAACGCGTTTCGGGTCGATCGCGCGAGAGTAGATACGTTATGTATCCCAGCACGGTTCGAAAGGAAAGGAATCGTTGCGCAATTTACCATTTTGGCGCACGTGATACGTGTTCCAGATATCCAGAAGAAAATAAAATTGATAACATTGTCATCCGAAATTGGGTCATTTGTAAAAACATCCGCCCTTTTTTTCCATACTTTTATTTAATTGTCATTTTTTAAATTCGTCTATTTTTTAAATACTGAATTTTCCCAGTAGAGGGAACCGAACGTGGTCAGACCGAAACCCCTTGGCCTCTTATTGAAACAATTCTTCATCCAAGGAGATATTTTTCCACTTTTGTCGACTGTTTTGAATTTTTAATATTCGTCCTTTCTGGAACTCGAAAATTCACAGTAGATTAGTCCGAACGTACTCAGACTGAAACTACTCCCTCCTTACTCGAATGACTCTTCATCTAAAGTGACTTTTCTTCTACCGACGGTCTGTTTGACAAGAGGATGTACGGCTACGTTTTTTTCGAAATAAAGTTGAAGGATAAAATCGAATGCGAGCAGATAGAGAAATCCTCTCTCAAAGATGCTTTATATAGAGAAAGTTATTTGCGGCCCAAGCTTAGTCGCAAAAAAATACTATCGCCCGAAAAGCACGTCGAAAGAAATGTGCCAATAGAAAGAAAGAAACATTTAAACCGTGATTATTAATAGTGGAGGCAACTGGTCCATTTATCAATAACGAAGCATCACAGTTTATATCATGTAACGTGTACAGATTTTTATCCACTGGTTTCTCACAAATAGTTGTTGAGTTTCAACCCACACGCTATTGTCAAACGGATTTCGATAATTTCTCAACGAACGAATAGTCTAATATCAGGGATAATCGACGTAATTATGCATATATTTCTGTTCATACATTAAAAAAAAAATTATCAATCAAGAAAATACTCCGAAAATACTTTTCCAGTTTCTATCTGAACTGACGAGTACGTGGTTGGGCAAGACAGTTCGACCATTCGTCGCGTGGATCGCCTCGATATTTCGTACCTCGTCCAGCCCTCTAGATCTCGTCTATCCATTGTACAAATGAGTGGTTATCCATTTTTTTTATTTTCTCGTCCAAAAGATGCGACCCAAACAAACTTTGATATAACGAGGTGTTCCTTGATGTCATTGATTCGCACTTCATCGACAAAAGTGGCAGGGGTGTGCAGTGGCACCCCAGTGATTTTGCTGAGTGAAAGACACATCGGGAATAAAGAAAAACAAAAATCGCATGCTGCTTCACTGAGGCTTGACGTAAAAATAAAATCGTTAATAAAAAAAATAAATAAATAAATCATTAATAAAAATGCATATTTATAATTTTCTAACCGTAATAAATTTCAAGAAAAAGCTTAACCTCTCTCGGAGTGCATGTGGCATGAACAGCTGTAACAATTAAAAAAAAAAGAAAAGAAAAAACGAGCAATGATTCTCTCGTCTAATCTTACGTGGCGAATTCTTCATCTTGATATCGCGACTAACACGCAAACTCTGATGGCTAAAGAACTGTTCATCGTGAATGAAACGAGCCCTGATGCTAATTTTTATTTGACGGTGAATGCTGGGGGCTGGCGAGAAATTAGATCGAAGGGACCGGTTTCAGGGACACTCGAAGAAGACGACCGATCTCCGATACTCAACGAGATCGAGGCAAAAGCTGGAAAGTGCGACGAAACTCGTGCTGAAGCAAGATACGAAGATGGAGGAGGGAGGTTCTTCCAGTGCCAAGAAGGAGCAGGTGACCGCGAGGATTCTCGAGGAGAGAAAGGTCTCCAAGCCATACAAGAGATCGAAGTCATCCGAGGTCACGAAAGGAAATTCGAGGATCGAGAGGAAATTCCCTAGGCTTGGTGAATCTCGAAAAATCGAGGAAAAGATCGAGAGTACGACTCGAAGTGGCCAGGAAGATGACACGATCCGAAGTACGACAGCGAAGGTCGTTCAGGAAACGAAAAAAGTGGAAATCGGTAAAGTGCGACCAACGAAAGCGACGATTCTGTCGCGAAGGGCCAAGGAACTTCCCAGAGAGAATTTAACGACGAAAAGACCGAGAACTTTGAAAACGAGCGTGGAAACGTCAACTGGACAGTCAGTTAGCGGGTCAACGAGAAGATCACGAGTCTGGGTTTCACCGTACATAGATAGAAATTGGCAGGAACCAAAAAAATCAGTTGGACTGGAATCGGTGAAAACTGACGTCACCGTTAAACCATCAGCCAAAGAAACGAGATCGCCAACGACTTCGAAAACTCATGACAATGAGAATTCTGGAAATCGTCACGCGAAGAAAAAATCGGATGGATCGAAAACGATCGAGGCTACCACGACCGAACAAAACGTGCAAAAACGTCGAGAGTTTCGTCCAAGAACCGCCACCTATCGAAGACACTCGGAAGCTCCCGAGCCGATAATCGTGAATGCTCTGCCAGTCGAGAAATCTTCCGCGATCGGCAGTGTAGCGATCACCCCGAAAGCGCCGCTGAAATTTCACTCGACGCTCAGAGAATCGGGCCCGGCTCAACGTTCGGCAAGGCAGGAACCCACGGTTAACGTCCAAATCTCCGGTGATAACGGAAGAACGAACACGACCAACGACTCATCAGGCATCGTAGGAACCAGCAATGGAAACACCGGCAATTCCGGCAGCAATATATTCAATCCAACCAGAAGTACTTTTCTTTTAAGCAGCAACGCTACCTTCCTTGAGCAACTCAGAAGCACGGTGGCACCTCTTTTGGGCGCTCTAGGCAATAAGACACCTATTTTCGCTGGGGCTTATAGAGACGTCCAAAACTCGGTGAGTTCGATGCTCAATGATCAACGAAAAAATTGTTGTATCGATGATAAGGAGACCAAACATTTTCTTCATGACCAATAGAAAAATCATTTTCTCTCTCTAATCAAGTGAAAGTATTTTTCGAATTATGAACAGGAAAACTATAATCCAAATGATCAAGAGGAACGCATTTTCCTTTAAGTTCAATAGAAAAACCGTTTTCTTCATTATCAAGAGAAAAACCAGTTTTCCCATAATCAAGATAAAAATAATGTTCTTCATGATAAAGTGAGAACCAATTTTTTTAATGATCAAGATGAAAACTATATTCGCAATTATCAAGAGAAAAACTATTTTCCAATGTTCGCAATAAAAACAATTTGCCTAATGGTTGAAGGACAACTTTCCACATGGCCAAGGAAAATAAAGATTTTTTTAACGATCAAGGTAAAACATTGTCCCGATTAAACAAATTGATCACTGATTTATAATTCTTTGCGGATTTGTGTTTGTCTTTTTTCAATGACTAATATTTGCAAAAATTAGGAATTGGGAAAGAGGATAACCCCGAGCGGTTCACCGCCGCGTTTCAGCGCCCGTTACAAAGGTGCCGAGTTATTTGTGAGAAGGCCGAACGTCCTTGAACCAGCCGGACCTTTCCTCACAAGCTCGACCACACCGTTCACCCCGACCGAAGTAAGATACTTATCGAATTTCATATATCTCCTGCAATATAAGAGCTCAGGGTACCAATGCACGACAATTGTGCTCGTTGCTTGTCGAATATTGCTACAGAGCGTATTATTAGATAGTAAATACAGACACGCCGCATTGCTGATTGGACTGTCAGGATACGGTCCACCTTCCAGCTGAGAAAAAAATTTGGAGTCCCTTGTAAATAATTACCAAGATTTGTACACCTGCGATTATTGCATGTTGTCTTTGTGATATGTGATAATAAAATTGAAACGAGTAATTGTAACGATGTATCGTAAATGTTGACGCAATGTTAAAAAAAATGGATTTGGTGGTGGTGGAAAAAGAAACAAGAAACCAGAACGACGATTTCACGAAACTGACATGATTTTATGCACTCGAAGGTACTCGAGATCACGAGGATTCCTGACGAAGATACAGAAATATTATCAAAACTCGATCCGTTCGATTGGTCAAGGATCATCCGGCCTGATGATCCTGCTAGTCCCGATAACACAACCGGAACTTTCACTCTTAGCGTCCTCGGCACGAACGATCTCCGTTGATGCAACGATGCAATTCTATTCTTATTTTCTCTTTCTCTTTTTTTTTTTACTTCCACCTTAACTCCCTCCATTTCTACAACCTGTGCTTATATCCGCCCGTATGCCACGTTTTCAATGTTGGAATAAATCTATTCTTCTAGCAGTGTAGGTTCATTTCTACCCAAGCCTGTAAAACAAAAAACCTTCAAGTGAGATTGATCAACCTCCGTTGTTTTTTTTGTCTATTTGCTCCTCGTTTGGTCATACTCAGAGCCTAGTTCATATTTTCCGAGGATCTATTAGCGAGGCACCGCAGGCTGCATAGAATTTGCACCGAGAGCAGTGAAAGTGTTTTACGATGGAGCGAGCTCCAATCGGGAGGTTCAACACGAGCGTTCATGCACGTCTGTATACTTTGGATATCTGGGACAGTGTAGGTGGATGTGGGAGTTTGTCCAGCAGGTCTGCGTAATAAGCCCTGTTCGACATTCAATCCGCCACATTCCGGACAGCTGATCAATCCACTTGTTCATACTTTTGGTGCGTCAAAGAAGATATAAAGCATGAGGGATTCGATGAGTTCGATTTGAGGCAGTTATAACGCTAGATACGGTGGGATACATAAATGAGAATAAAAAGAAAAACGAATACCGCATTGGAATAACTCTGGTAGGCAGCTACCTGTACTGATGATGTTAAAAGTGGTCGAACGGGTTTTGCAGTACCGAGTACCGCTCAATGAGCTTGCCACGTATGTAAAATTCTAGCAGAGCTAGTGTCGGTCTACCGATTCCCTGTTGCCGCTTGGTTTAACGATATTCCGATAGATGGAGCGGGCTTACCAATTCCCTGATGTTCATTCGGCTTTCTTACTCCGTAGATCGTTTCTCATTGCCATCATACGTTGATCGTTCGTTCCTCAGGATCGCGGAATGACGAGACGAGCATGAAGCTTAGCGCAAGATCGGGCCGCCCACGATTACGTGCACAATTGTTTGAAAAGCGAAACAAAAAAAAAACAACAACAAAAAACCATGTACAGCACCCTGCACCATTTGTTTATGCTTCCAGAATACAGGCTCGGCACCACCTATCTCGATCGAGAGCCCTGGCGAGCCTAAAGTGTTAACGTTCTACCATGCCCTGGAAACGGCCAGCATAAGCAATGAACTTGAACAGACTGACGTACAACAATTTGGCAGAGTATCCCAGGTAGCCGAGACTCAGAACGGCACTGATAACGACTCTAACGACATGACTAACGCTAACAATGACACACTTCAAACAACAACTGTCCCAACTAGCCCTTTGCCAATAAACGAGACAACTGTAGAATCCATAACCACGGATGTTAGCCCAGTAACAACGATAGAGACCTCCCAAATGTCAGATACCACCACTGAGGACAGTACCACTCAAAGCCCGGATATTACTACAGCTGTGCCTGAGACCACAACTCCCGCCAATGACTCTACAATTTCTTTGGACACCACCCAAAACCCAGATATCACTACCGTTGAAAGCGACAATCAAAGTCCGGATATGGTTACCACTGTGGCCGTGACCACTCCTAACTCTAGCTCTACTGACACTGCAAATATGTCAGAGGAGCTGGTGGCTGCTACGACTCCACCAGAGACCACTGTACCCACCTCTACTGATCCTACCGTTAGCCTAGAGATGCTCGTCACTACTACGATTCCACCTGAAACTTCGGCACCCAGCTTCACCGAAACTGTCACTCAGGCTATGGAAACGACGACCCTTGACCTTAGCGAAAACGATATTTTGAATACCGACGCATCTCCTACCACGGCTGACCCTATAGGCACGACCATGGTATCAACCGAATCCTCTGCGCAACCGGAATCGACGACTGAATTGTCCTCTCAATCGGAAGCGACAACCGAAATGATTGCAACGACCGAATCAGTGACGGACGCAATGACGGCTGATGACGCCACTACTCAATCAACCGCTCAAATCACAACAGTCCCGGCGGTCACTGAAAACCTTCCAACAAGTTCCGAAAGTGCCTCGATGGAATCAATAGTTGAATCTACGACCCCAGAATCGCTAATGGAAATGGATTCAAGCTCCATGAGCGCGGAGAACATGATTGATCCAACCATGTCCATGAACGACGTGACTCCAGACTCAGAAATGGTGACGGTTTCCCGGTCAACAACAGAGTTACCAACAACGATGTTCATGTTTACCGAGAGTGTGACTATGGAATCGGAACAAGCAACCAACTCACGTGAAAGTACCAGCCCTGCAATGAGCAGTGGCGATGAGCTGTCGAACCTGGAAGATACCACTCAAATGGGAACTACCGTTCCAGCCACTTCGACAGTAGTCACGATGACTGAAATGATGACGATTTCCGAGTCAACAACGCCCGAGAGTACGGAAGTCCCTTCAACTTTGCCCACTTCCACTAAGTCCGCCAGTACGAATGGGACATTGGAAACAGTTGCAGAATTTAGAGACCAAACGACAACCGGTCAGGTAACGGCCGACGATGAGGTTGGAGTAACGGAGATTACAATGTCGATCACCACGTCGGAGAGTACCACTAATAATCCCGCTAATTCTGGAAGCTTATCTGAAAACACGGAGCCACCAGTCCGTAGTCAGAGTATCGTAGACGTGTTAGGTGCTAGACTAGGCAACAGCACGGATATTTCAGGTGTATTGGGCAACGATATCTTGTCTAGAATGATGATCAGACTGATGAATCTGTTGTCCGATCCATCCGGAGCTCCCCCCCAGAATGACCCAGGTACCAATGAAACCACCCAGCCGAGTGTCCAGCAGACGGAAGCTGCCGGTCCTAGCGTAGACGACGTGCCCCAATTTCTTGGTGGTTTTCTCGATAACACAGATAAAAACGTGACCAGCGATTTAGATACGGGTACCATAAACGGTACTGAAAGAAACGAAACTAACTCTCTCACCGAGACAGAATTGAGTCAGCCCATAGAGACCACAACGACGATTTTAGAGCAAACGACATCAAGCCCAACAAACACACGAGTAACAACGCCCACGATGATACCAACAACACGTATGAACGTTATTGGTGAAACGACACTAACACCACCAGTTGAAGGAGGGGTTGCAACCCCTGCGATCCGAGAAGATGTTGCCTCGAGCCCACCTGTCGATGTCACTAACATCACCACTAACCAGCCCTCCGAGACAACACTAACAACCGAAAGCACCGTAGAACAATTGGATTCCAGCTTAGCCAACGATCTCGGCCAGCTAAACCAATCTCAAGACTTACAGAATGTTACCGTAACAACTGGACTTGCCGGAGTAATGACTAACAACGTCCCAGAAACAACACCAGAAACAAACCCCTCCACCACCAACGTTATTCCTAATTCGCTTGCCGGTTTCCAGGACGCAACAACAGCAACCGCCCAAAGGACGGCAGGTGATGACGAGCAAGCGAACACGCAACCTAGCCAAACAAGCACTTCCACTACCAATCCTACCACCGTCCAACCATCCACTACCCTCTCTCCAATTACGACACAGTCTCAAACTAACAGCCGTGACACCGTCGCATCGTCAGTGCCCACCTCCGATCGAACTACCGCCGTCTCGCTGGACACCACTCTTCAGACTACATCCGAGCCCCCAACCGCTACAACTGCCGCACCAGCGATATCCGAAACTTCAACCGCACGACAGAGTTTAGAATCTTCCATGATGTCTTCTACGATGGCGTCTGAAATGCAGTCTTCCACAATAACGTCCGAAACGATGACTTCCACGATGATACCTGAAATAGCGTCTTCCACGATGACCCCTGAAATGGCGTCTTCAACAATGATGCCTGAAACGTCGTCTTCCACGATGACACCAGAAATGACGATGACGACGAACCCCACGAGCACAACGAACATCCCAACAACCACAACCGTGATTCCAATTACGACTGTTCCAAGCGTAGCGACTACGCAATATCTCGGTCGTTTTGGTGGCTCAAGACTGACACCAGCACCTCGTTTCAGTGTTAGCTCTTCAACCACAACACCTCTGAGGGACTACCTCGTCTATGGTATATTTCCGAACAAGACGATAGTCCGTAAACGTCCGGAGGACAATCTCATCGATGCCCGTAACGTGGACAGTCCCTACGTCATTTTCGGAATCTTTCCTGATGGAAAGCTCGTCCGGAAGTTCCCAAATGGAACGGTAATACCGGATCCACCGTCGAATCCCGTAGAGGTCGTGTTCTCGCTTAGCACTACCACGAGCACAACTAACCGGCCCAGACCCCTGTTCTTTGATAACAGACAGAATAACAACCAGGCCTACTATTATAACCGGAATGCCGCTATTTATAATAACCGTCCGTCATCAATGTTCGCGAATCTCGGATCACAGCCCGGAGGCTTCCCAGGCCAAGTCGATCTCGGACTTTCCGATAATTCGATAGGTACCACCGCAGAGGGCCCCAATTCCATCGCTAGTCAATCTACCAGCACGAGAATGGTATTTCTTCACCTATCTCTTTATCTATCTCTGACCAACGTTTCTTCGAGTACATCAAAGCAAAGAATCTCTTTTTCTCTCTTTCTTCAATCCGAGTTTCCATCATGATTAACGCTTTGCCATCGAGTACTGCCTATCGTTTATTATTCCTGTTCGAATTGCCATACGTGTGTCGTTTACCATATGTTTTGTGTTAACCGTTTGAAAAATTGTGTGTCCGTAAAAAAAGAAAGTACTCATTCGTTGTAACGACAAAACGCCAATACCTCATCGTTCTTAACGTACTCCTAATATCTCTTGTTTTACAGAATGAAAAATATCGAAACATGACCATTGCTCGCCCTGTGACAACCATGTACATACATTCTTTTGTAAATTGTATCAAAGCACAAAAGCACTCTCTTTTTTTTGTAATATACATACAAACGCACTCGGCACGATATATCCTAGGAGATATGTGACAAGTAGACGGTGATGCAGCACGTAATCATTTTTCGATGTTTCGTCTCCAATCAGGTGTCTCTTCCTCATCATCATCTTCGAAGATACGGATTTTTGTTTTTTTTTAACTGATGGGTTGGTGGTGTTTAGAGCGATTTGGTGATGAACACTCGAGGGGATGGATCTTCGAACGCGCAGTTGGAAAGAGGAGGATCGATGACGAATCTGATGGGACCACCGGGTACCTTAACACCGTCTAACGTCAATTCCCAGGGTGGTCGTATTATACAGGAAAGAGAGAGGGACGAGGCGAGCAGAAGCCGAGAGGCCGGAGGTCAACGTAGCACCGTGTACATTGGACAGGTATAGCAGAGAGTAACAAGAGAGCGCCGGAGGGGTAGTCTCGATCGGTTGTACGGAAACGGCAGGAGGGCAGGAGGGGGGCGGGGGGAGAAGTCTTTCAGTGATTTACGATCGTATGGAGAACCGATCGCCGTTGCATCGCGAGAAACTCAAGGGCCAATGTTGGTGGCTCCTCTTTGATGTTCCAGGAGAAGTTCATCAACTACTGGAGTGGTGGGAACGCGGTCAACAACAATTCCAGGCTCGTTAGCGTCAAAATAAACTCGGTGGCTGTGAGTATAGCCGTTTTAAAATACGCACTCGTGTTTGTTACTTTCGTTTGGAATTCCAAGGGTGAATATCGTAATCGACCAGCTTCCGAATGTTTATTGCCGCTGTAATATGTCCCATTAAAGAAAGTACTTTGCCACCAGAAATTCTGACATTGCACGGAATACCGAGAAGTTTCCCCTTTTGCTTTAAGAGACGATAATTATTTTCAATCTACATTCTTTTCATTGTTCGACCCGAAGAGCTCCCTCAACGAGGATAAGGCCTCCAGCAATGGCTTGCAGCAACCGCCGTCCTTCAATATTCTGCCGAGTAACCAAAATGATGCTGGTCAAGTCACTGCTCCTCCGGGCTTCCCCTGGAGCGATCCACTCGATCAGATTTTTGGTATCACCACGGAATCACCGGTCATCACTGCTTCCGTCGCGTCTAACACACTTTTGGTAACTTTCCTTTTCGCGAGAAAATCGATCCGTCAATGGCCATTGGATTAATACTTTTTTTTTAATCTCGACATTGATGCAAGTGCAGAAAAAATGGGCGGATATAAAAATTGTGGTGAAATTATGGGTTAATTTTTGATTTTTTTTTTCATGCACATCGTTTTTGTACGTTTGATGATCTTTCAATATAAATTGTTCCAAGTAAACAGAAATTCTAACGAAAAAAATTTATTATTATACAAAATTTCAAATATATAATATAAATTTTATGATAAAATCATATAATTGCGTTTTATATTTATACAATATATATTATATATTGCAATAATGTCCATTCGATTGCAATGATTAATATTAATTAAAAAATGAAGATTTTATTATATTCATAAAAATATTAACGCATAATTTCTCGATACATTTTTGAATGTTCAAACCCAACGTCAATGAGGGTCATTTGGCAATTGACGTTTGTTCGGATATTTCCCGAATTGCATTTTTGATGTTCGAGCTATTTGTTTTTTTCATTTTCGTATATCTTACACGTCTGCGTTCCGCGAAGCATCAGGAGGATCGTACATTCTGGGGCTCGTACCGCGAGTTCGGTTATTCGAATGTAGATATTTATCGAGGAACTGGGTGCCTCGTTGCGCGGGGTGCACATAATTGTGTTACACAGGAGGACTCGGACCCCTCGAGATCCCCGATTATGTCAGCTCCCATAAATCCCCTTGTGGAGGTCTTCAGTGGCTCGTCGGTTGGATCGGGACCAAGGGCTTCGGACACATCTCGGACCCCAGCCCAGCCCCTCAATCGAACAGGCCCAACGGTCACCCTGGCCACTCCAATGACTACGGAGACCTTCGCCACTCCCAGAACAACCCAACCAACAACAGGAACAACAATCCAGACTCCCACTTTGACAACAACGACGACTCAAGCCCCCACAACAACAACAACGACACAAGCTCCCACAACAACAACAACAACAACGACTCCAGCACCCACAACAACAACAACGACTCAAGCACCCACAACAACAACAACGACTCAAGCTCCCACAACAACAACAACGACTCAAGCTCCCACAACAACGACAACGACTCAAGCTCCCACAACAACAACAACGACTCAAGCTCCAACAACAACAACGACAACTACACAAGCTCCAACAACAACAACGACAACTACACAAGCTCCAACAACGATAACAACCCAATCCCCAACGATGACAACTTTGACTTCAATGATGATGATACCAACCACGAGTCCACCTCAGGCGACTAGTGTTGGTAGCGCCATCACGAGGATGACCAATGGACCTAGCCAAACTGCATTTGGGACTACTTTCGATGACCTCGCGTTTCTGAATTCACTGGTAATTAATCATGATTTTTTTACGATGAGTCTTGAAGATACTTGAGTGTACTCAGGGTCTGATACATTAGGTGTAGTAAAAAGAAATCCATTATTTTCTGGATTTAACCAATCACAAAACCGTCGCACAAGCTTGTTTAATACGGAATCTCATCTTTCTATCGCCGTCTAGTGTAATCTGATGGTACTTATGCAACGCGATATATGGATAACTAAAGCCATCTATTGGAAAATCCATGGATTTATTTTTACCGCACCTGATACATGTCTGGAAAATACCATGATGGATTTGAGAAATGGCGTGGTGGAGAAATTTGAGTAGGAGTTTATTTATTTGCGAATTAGCCTAATCGATCGCTTCGATCTTAAATTTTGATGACACAATTGATTTAGAATTTACAGCGTTTTAGATCCATTTGTTTTCCAGGATTGGAAGACTGCGGAAATTACTTTCTTTACAACTGCTACGTCGCATACTGGAAAATTGTAATATAATCCACGCATTATTTTATCGAGCGTTATCATTACTCAAATTTTCAAGAATGTTGGCAGTTTTTTTATATTCATCCTGCGATATATACGTATCTTTTCTTTTAAAAGTTCCTTTTTTTTTTACCGTGCCCTAACAATGCAGCCTTTCAGCCGAAACGAAAAAGCAAAGATCCAGCGAGACAAAGACTCATTGTGGCTTTCTTTCACAGTTGCAGCAACCCAATACAGGCAGCGGCTCAACTCCGAAGACTCTGACAGAGGTGGAACAATTATTGGCTAACAAGGCAAGTTCGAGACACTTGTTGTTTTATCGATAAAGCGATCAGGTGGATTCATATTAATTACGATTCAACCTGCCTCCCGCAATGTCCTTCTTTCTCTCTCACTCTTTCCCTT
Source organism: Ophioninae sp. A BG-2022a (assembly GCA_030523105.1). Lineage (NCBI taxonomy): Eukaryota > Metazoa > Arthropoda > Insecta > Hymenoptera > Ichneumonidae > Ophioninae sp. A BG-2022a. Next base: position 8,043 of record JAPYZI010001934.1, on the reverse strand, counting down.
CCTCTCGCTCCTCCAACCCGCCATCTTTTTTTCTTTATCTCGATAGTTAATTGACTCAATCTCGTTCCACTTTTGCGTTATTCCATCGGTGCAATTAATTTGCCACGATTGAGCGTTGAGTCAGGTTGAAAAAGTCCCTTCGCGCGATCAATACACTCACTGATTGTGAGTGACTCATTCGGACGTTCAATCGGAGCCAGAAAAGTCGAGTTTCTCAGAGGGCGTTCCGGATACCATTTTTTTGTTTGCTTGTTTTTTACTACATGACATGTCGCTTCAACTGCTTTTTCAAAAATTTCACAAGAGCAATGAAACGGCCAATTATCGGGATCTTGTCGAGCAGTACGCGTGAAGAGAGAATAAACGCCAGCAAACGTCCTTGCTGATTCTCGTATCTGTGCTCCATTCATATTTCTTTTCCGTTCAATTTCTTTTTCTTTTTTTTATTTTTTAATTTTTTTTTTTTTTTGTATTATTTGCTTCTTGTTTTTCTTTACGTTCGCGTACTCGTACGAGTCGCGAATCTTGCTTAACATTGACAATAAATATTCCGATCGCTCGATATGTTAATGTTATGACGTCTGGAAAGAACACGGTCTTGCAAGTTTTTCTTAACGATAAAAAATATCACAGCTCGTCCATCTCGAGGATTTAATAACTTTTTTTTTAATTTCCGAGATTTCCTTTTGGACACTCGCGAATGTTTTCGGAAAAAATCGTTGTTCTTTTTTCATTGGGACTTTCATTGAAAAATTTGATTTCGAAAATGTAGATTAAAAATATACTGTAGCGAATATAATGACACGAAGAAAATATTTTTTTAATTTAAATTAAATGTGCAAAAATATTACAGTTTTTAAAATAAGCCGAATTTTAAAAAGAATTATTAATACACACATTTTAAGAAAAATCGATGTAACATTTTGGGACACGTGAGAATTGGTTTAAAAAATATGTTGTGCTTAGTTCTTAATTGCCAAAATTGTTGAAAGAAGTCGATCGTTCTTAACATGTTAGATTGAGTTTAAAAAAAGAAAGAAACTATACGTGTATTTTGTGAAAATTAGCCTAACCTGTTACCTCGCGTGTTTTCGTAAATAAATGTTATTTTTCTGGATTTTTTGTAGTTTAGAAAAATAGAAAAAATATAAATAATAAAATGTGAAATATATAAAGGAATATATAATAAAAATATTTAAAAATTTCGTTTCAATTAAAAAAAAAATCGACAGTACTTGACGTAACTCTTGATTGAAATTCTTTCAATTGGCTGTAACCGCTTAAACAGAAACAGGAACACAGCAGTAAAAACGAGCCAGCTATTACGAATGATATCGTGATGAATCGTCATCTGACTAGTTTCCATTCAACGATTTACATGCATCCGCAATTGTCCCTTTTTTTGCGTGGGTTATACCCGTTCACTGTCGATAATTTACAATTGTGTTTATCGTTGCCCACACCCTGAGTCGGAACGCGAGAGAGTGCAGTGCTCGTAAAATAAAAGGAAAGAAAAAAAAAAAAAGAAAATCGAATTAAGCGTCGCGCTCGTTAATGGCAGGCGTGTTTTCTCTCTACCAACGTGCTGAGGTCGCAATTGCCTCGACCTTTCGCGACCCTTCTGTCACGCTCTACTCACTCGGGGTCGACACATTTTGCACCCCATCAATTTCATTCGTATTTTCAGATCGATCTCGGCTACTGCATCAATTCCATCCACCAATCGCGATCACAATCCAAGTATTTTTTTTTCGCGACTCCCATTCACAAAAATTTGTTATTTTTTCGGGTATTTGCGAATTAGGAAAAATTTATGGAAACTGGAATAAATGTAGTGAAGTAGGTAATTAAAACTACGAGCCTTTAGTCTTCTGAGTTATCGAAGGCCTTCGAAAATGGTGATTTTTTTTCTTCTGAGCAGCCTCGTATGTTTATTGAGAAACGAACAACCTTTTTCGAAATTTTAAAGGATTAGTCTACTCTGGTAGCCCATAAGGGCTACTTTAAAAAAGTAATTATAATCGATAATCCTCCAAAATATAAATTAAGAAATATTAATTTTAATAAAAACATTTTCAATTGTAAAGTAAATTTTTTAAACTGTAATCACGATATATATTATATTATAAGTGATTTTAAAAAATGTCAAGAGACAGAACGTTGATCACGGATAAACACTTAATAAATTAATCAAATTTCAAGTAAATCTGCTCATTACAGTCGAGAAATCATGCCCAACGTTTTAAAAAGCATAGTTTCTCAAAAAAAAAATGCTTTAAAGCTTTGACTAGCAGTTCCATTTACAAATGAACCTTCCGATTCTACCACACATTCGACCTTCCTCCAATTTCAATTTTCCCGAGTTCTTTACGATTCAATTTCATTAAATTTCCCCATTAGCCTAACCTTTGAACGAAACTGCCTTCAGAAATCCTTCGCCGAACCCATTATTCTCGACCGAAATCCTCGGCAATGATGAGCCAACAAAAAAAGTGTAAATTTGCATAGCACACTCGTCCCATCGAAATCGAGAGAAGATCGTTGGCGCATCGTGGATATAAAGAGTACACGGATTTTTTTTCGCAGATTCTTTCCCTCGCCCTTGGGAATCCGGGTCCGACGCGTTCTCCGAAAGCGATTCAACCGGAGAACGCATCACCGAACTCGATAATCTCGTATCCGCCGCCAGGACCTTCGTCCCAACCGATAATAATCGATCTGTTGGAAACGAGCGAGAGGCCCATATTGAAGACTACCGAGCAAGTCACTTGGCGGCCATTAACGACGTCAGCACCCGCGCGAATGCCGACAACGACGACGACGATGGCAAGGTCAACGACGGTTGGTCGTTCAATGGGGACTGGATTGGTCGGGGGATCGCCAAGACCAGTCGTGATAACTGCCAAGCCAGTTGGAACTTCGCGTCCACGAAAAACATCAACGACACCAGCCCCATTGGGTTTCGGAGCTAGTATCCTTCAAGCTCTCTTCGGTCGTAATCCTTTTGAAGCCCCAACCACCCAGAAGCCGGTCCAAGTGACTCGAAGACCATCACCACCACCACCACCACCGTCGAAAAAGGTTGAAACGAGTTCAACGCCTGTGCGGGAAGTCCACGTGACACCTCGTCAAGTGGAAACTTCAAAGCTCCAAACTTCCACTATCGGTGCGCCATCAACGACCGCGAAGTCTTTCAGCCACGATGACGACGCAAGATTCTTGGCCGCCCTGTTGCGAGCCGCTGAAAGAACGCCTAAGGTCCCACAAAGCCAAACGAAGTCAACTGACGTCACGGAAGACGACGAAGCTTTCCTCAGGGCCATCCTCAATGGACAAGCCAGCGTCAAAGGACCAACCCCCTCGCAATCGACCACCAGCGACGCCGCTTTCCTCGCTGCCCTCTTGAAAGCTCAAGGCATCGAACCGTCCACCCCACCCAATCGACTGAGGGAACAACTCAGTCAAGTCACCACAGTCTCACCACTGACTACGAACTCACCCAGAACTACTCCATCCACCACGAGAAAACCTGCTCCTAACAGATCCAAGGTCACCGAGACAACGTGGTCACCCAGCTCCACTTATCCACCCCCACTGTTCTCCAACTTCGCGAATTTGGGCTCAGCTTCCCAGGGATCGAGGGAACAGCCCGCTGAAGGCGACGGCAGCGTTCGTAGTCAGGTCTTCAACGTAGCCATCGGTGCAACGAGGGCATTCAGTCAGTTCCTTGGTGCTGCTATCACGGTAATTCGTTTTCTATGATTTTTGAGGTTTGGAAAGCTAACTTGATTTTTAAAATTAACCTTTATCTTTTTAGAATAAAATAGAAACGAGAGATTGTTATTAGGATATAGAAATGGGCATACCTTATAAAAGACCTTTAAGGTCTCATTTAAGGCTTAGCTGAAATGAGAAGGGCTTGTTTGAAATGTTCCTCATAAGGAAAGGACTCGTCTGAGGTTTCTGACAAGAGAAAACTCAGTTGATGCCTTACGGCCAGGAAAGCCTCAAATATCGAAGCACTCAAATAAGACGAAGTCTCGGGCGATTATTAATGGCAGAAGTGACTCGGATATTCCATTAATACTGAAGCATCAAGCTTTACAGAATATCATATACATATATGTTTTTGCCTTGCATAACTTTAAACAATTAGTGAGTTTTGCCGTACACGGTCTTATCAAACAGACTGAAAGTTAAATGATTTGTATATTAGTTCATTGTGCAGGTGTCTTATCAGACATTTGTAATGATAGGTCATATCTCGACATATCTATCTAATAAAAATCGTATTTTATTATATCTGATAAGAAGAGTTTCCAATAGATTTAAACATGAGTTGTTTTGTTAATTAAAATACAGGGTGCAGCCCAGCAATTGCAGTCCTTCGTAAAGAACGGCACAAGGTACGGTTGGTTAGGTTAAGTAAACGATGATGGAGCCGAAAACGGGTTTGACTGACGATGTTTTCGGTTGTTCTTTCTTTTATAGTTGAATAGAAACGTGGGATGTCTGATATCATCATTCGAGCCACTGAGGGAAAACCACTTTGCACTGCACTCTCACTCTCTTTTCCTTCTTCTCTCAGTCTTTCCGTCTCTGCACGAACCTCATTATCATCAGACATGTATATATCGCACGATGGTATACGGTATCACGGACGATTCATCCGTAGATAACACGCGTGTAGAAGAGATGTCGCCCTGGAGTTATTCCTCGCTCAACTTTTAGTCCCTCGGTGCACAACGTACATACCCACGATCCTATTGTACTTAACGTTACTTTTCCAGGGTTGAATGAGACATTGCGAAATTTGTGTTGAGTCATAAGGGGCTCGATCAGTCTGATTTTTTAAAATTATATTTCCATCAACAATAATCGCAAAGTTTACGACTGATGAAGTTTTATTCGGCTCGTTGTTGTTTCATGTGACGTATTTCAATTGTTACTCGTTCCGACGCTCGTGTGCAATCGAGTTTTGTTTTCTAGTGCATTGTCTTTTTCTTGACGACGGTTAGACTTGGTGCAATTTGTGTTTAAAGAAATCGAACGAGTACTTGTAGTAGCCATCAGTTGAGTACTTGGAATTATCAAATATTTGGGTCCTAGAGCATCGAGTATTTGAGTACTTAAAGCACGGAGTATTAAGGTACTTGGTACTTGAGTACTGAGTATGATGTACTTGATACTTGAAGTACTGAGTACGTAAATACTAGGTATTTAAGTATTTGACGTTCAGAGTATTTGACTACTTAGAATACTGAGCATTTGGATACTTGGAGTACTGAGTACTTGGTCACTTAATGTACTATTTGAGTACTTAAAGACTTGCGAGCTCAACATACTCATTATAAGAACCGAGTACTTAGAAGTGCATCGAGAACTAATTGGTCATTAAAATCTCCACAATACACTCACTTGCCTTAGGATTTTCCTGAAAAATTCGATTCGTTACTTTTGAAAATGAAACAAAGTAACTGTATTTCTGCATTGATATCTTTTAATGACACAAAATTCGTAAATGCTTAATGAACATTTCAACCCTTTCCTATCGTTCTCTTCATTAAATCTTGAATATTGACAGTTATTTTTTATATGTCGGTGTGGTATATCGATGGTGCTCTGTTTTTCCCCGTTTTCATTCCCGTAAACGTTGTAGCCCCGAAAATACCGTTTTCTTTTCGTTCTCGTTATTAAACAACGGTTGAACGAATTTACGAACAAATAATCGCGTTAAACGCTTTGCAAACGTTTCTAGGGTAAGTCGACGAGTCGATAGTTTCCTAGTTTTTTCCCCAGCTTCCTCTTCCACGTTTCCTTTTGCACGTTGTCCAAATTCTTACCTACGATGACTCGAGCGGCATACTCGTGAGACATTTGCAACGTAACTTGTAATTAATGTAATTAGTTTCGGAACTGTAAAGTTAAGAGTGGTCGACGATCGTTGGTGGTTTGTCAACAAACTCTGTTAATCTTCACGCACCTTCGTTTTGTCCCCCTTAAGGCAAGGATTCTACTTTGAACGTTGAAAAAAAAAGTCTATTACGATTTTTTTAAGATTACGAATAAGGATATTGCTGTAGAGTTTTTTTTGCTTCGTAAATACAATCTTGAAGTACTTGAACAATTTTTTTATAATATATTTTATGCACTTTTAATATACGACAAGATCGTTTGAATATATTTTTATAAATTTGATAAGATTTCAAAAATGGCGCATCAAAATCCGAAAAATTTTACATTTTTAGCTCTGATACATCCGATTGGCAACCGACTGAACTACAATTTTTAACGTACTTGCGAAAATAAAAAAATAGAAGCGAAAATGGAAACAAATAAAATTCCATGTCTTTTTCACTACTTTTTTGCCAAATAGAATAACTGCGCCATATAAAATGCTTGTCGAAGTGTTATTATTAAATATATTTATATTCAAAAAATATATAAAGAGAAATTTTTTTTTTTTCAAAGTTTCAAAGCGGAAACCTGCCTTAATATTCCTTACATTCTACGCGTGACAGCAATGCTCGAACAAATTTTTTTCGGAATGATCAATAATATCTTGTAACCTGTCATAAATCTCCTGAAGATTAAAAAAATATTTGTCGTTGCTCTCAACAACAATTATCAAACTTTTAGTCTAATGGCTATCGAACGTATTTATGCAAATTGGTGCTACGCAAAATTTTGGATAATCATACATTGTGATATAGGGATATGATAATTACGTCGTGAGATTTCAAAAAATAAAACCAAATCGTTAATTTTTTTTTAATCGGAAAATTGGGTTTATATCATCTCCGAGTGATATGTAATTATTATTATTATTTCTTTTTGTATAGTAATGCTTGTACATGCAACATCTTATGAATATGTAAGATTGTATTTTTTTTCTCTGTCGTAGCGTGTTGTGTTTTGTACAATAAAAATTGCTAAGTAACGCAACCTTACGTTTTCCTTGATTTATTACCTTTTGTCATCCTCATTTCAAACTTTCAATAATTACAGGAAGAAAATACAATTCGATTTCACAAAGTGAGTATTTCCACCCAAAAAAAAGGTATATAAAAAGACTACTAATTTTGAAAACTCGTTTCTGCCATTATTCAATTCACGACAAAATTCTAACGTATTGAGGGAATGACGAACACGTTCATAGCTATATTGAAATTTTTTAATCCATTTTCTCCCATACTTTTCAACCGCTTGGAATGAAATTTATTGTATGTATGCAGGATGCTTGCTCTAAGAGGAACATGCTCGGCGTTTAACAAAATTTTGAAAAAAATTGTGCAGATTGTAGTTACCATGGGAGAAATTGCGAGCTACGATCCATCGTATTGCACTTTCACAAATTTCCCAAGCATAAACCTCTGAAGCAGTAAAAACTACACGTTTTCAGATTTTTTAAATCTATTTTTATGAAGAAATGGCGGAGAAATTGGTTTTCGAAATTGTTCACATAAATGTGACAAAAATGTACCACCAGAAATCAAAATCTTATCGACCGTCAAGAAAATTCAGTTTAACAATGTTCTCACTATTTTTTGGCTCGCCACTTGTCTCTTGTTCACTGCGCTAATTCGTAACCTCCGTCGCTACGATAGCTACCGCAAGCTGCAGCAGGGAAAAATGTCAAAAAGACTATTCTAGAAAGGGTTTTTCCCATTTTTCCAGTCTAATTTTGCACTTTCGGCAATAACTCGGGCATATTCGTAATCAGTGGAAAATTTCCGATCAAATAGACACTTTTAAGAGTTTAAAAACAGAAAAAAAATTTTTTGGACTTCCCCCGGCCACTTTTCCGGAATCTCGAAAATCACGATATTTCAAAAGGTTGTAGGGTGGACATTTTATATGCTATTGAGGTTCATTTGGGGGGTTTGGAAACGGTTTTTGCCTAACTTGAATAATGGCGTTGGATTCGTATCGATATCTCTTATGGTTTTCCCGGAAAGTGCACTTGAAAAATCGCAAAAAAAGAGGCAAAGGGGTATGTATGGAAAAATTTGCAAAAATCGATGGTCCGACTTTGAAATTCTG
>JAPYZI010001933.1:0-44309 GCA_030523105.1 Ophioninae sp. A BG-2022a | reverse complement strand
TCGTAAGGGACCTATAAAAAAAATATTAAAAATCAAAAATTTTTTTCGATTTTTGGGCAAAATACATTTTTTCACTAAACCATGGATAACTTTTTTTCCGTTGGGATTTGGCGCTCCACTCTGTGCTCAATCTCTTCGGTATGATTTTCTCTTCAAAATGCTTTTTTAATCATTAGAATCCGATGATTTTTTTATTTTTGGCAGAATTTCAAAGTTGGACCATCGATTTTTACAAATTTTTCCATACATACCCCTTTGCGTTTTTTTTAGCCATTTTTCATTCGGATTTTCCGGGAAAACTATTAGTGATATCAATAAGAATCCAACGCCATTATCTAAGTTAGGCAAAAACCTTTTCCAAACTCACCAATTGAACCCTCATAGCGTATAAGAAGCTTACTCTACGGCCTTTTGAAATAACGTGATTTTTGAGATTCTGGAAAATCGGCCCGGAAGGACGAAAAAAATTTTTTTTCCGTTTTCAAACTCTTAAAAGGGTCTATTTGATCGGAAATTATCCGCTGATTACGAATATGCCCGAGTTTTTGACAAAGGTACAAAATTAGACTGGGAAAATGCAAAAAAACATTACTATAATATTTTTTTGTCATTTTTCCCTAGAAATGAAGAGTTCAAAGCGAGTTAAATGGTGGATTGGGCTCCAAGGTATAAAATTATATCCACATGGACCTGTGATATGACACTAAACGTCCAAATATAATAATTATTTCGAGTTTTGTTTGGATTTTGTTTAGGTTTGTTTGGGTTTGTTTGCTTATACATGCTTATATCAATCGCCTCAGAATTGAATCCTCAATCCCCCCATCTCACGGATGACGTTTCGTCGTGGGACACCTTATATAATAATAAAATATTACCTCCTGGTTCGGATAATCAAAGTTCTACTGTACTCGAGAATATGTTCGCCACGAGGATGCCTGCGTGTGAATCGTTGCTTATTCTCGTTGCTTACGCTCGTCTGATGCGAATACCAAAATCAATTGTCATGCTTGACGCCAAACAGCTAAGTGAGGGTAAGAAATGTGGTAAAGAGACGTGTGAGTGCGCACCCGTGTGTGCACGCTCGAGCATCGTCACAAGAATTGGAAATCGCGTGCGGGTACAACTTCCCTACTGACTGCGGAACGAGAATGTTCCGTGTTTGTAACATTTTTCATCGATCTTCGGCGAACAGCGGTCTGCCTTACTTCCTCTCTTTTTTATTTGAAGACAAAAGATCGACACAACGTCACCAGTTTTCGAAATCACTTTTCTCGTGGACGGTTAACATTTCAATGAAATACTTAGCATCGGTGTCTGTGGAATTTATAGTTACACAGAGGTTGATACTTTTATTTGACAATAAAAATATTGAATTTATAAATTCATTATTTTATCTGATTTTTAATAAACATTGTTCATTTAATTTCGAACAACGAAGAAATAATTTGGAACTCGAAGAAACTTTCATGTGTCTTTACGAAAGTGTCAAAAATAAAGATAATCAAAAATAGAACAAACGGAAAATTCAAGAAAGATATATACTCGGGACGTTTTTTTATTTAATTGTAAACAACGAAGGAAAAATTCGGAGCGCGAAGAAACTTTCATGTGTTTTTTCAAGAGTGTAAAAAAACTGATTGAAAAATAGAAAAAAATGAAAACAACGAGTCAAAAATATATATTGGGGACGTTAAAAATTTCGAGTGTCCGTTTATTTCCGTACTGTGAATAAACGTTTAGTTCACGAGCACGAAAACCGCAGAGCTCGTTCGAAGTTTCCCAGTCACGAGGACGCTCTTTTTTTTCTCCCGAGCTCACGTTTTCGCCGTTTGGATTTGGTGTTATTATTATTTGGGCTCTCGATCTTTTCGTTACTTTTTTTTTTTTCGTTGTTGCTCGTTCCGCGGGCGCATACGTGGACGAGCAGTGCGTTGGTCGTCCACGTTGCAATTAAGGAGAAATCTCGAGTGCCGCGAATGCATGGAATGAGAGGCTCGATGGAGCGCGAGGGACGCGAAGGAGGGAGGAAAGTTAAGCACGAGGAAAGGTGCGTTGTCTTTGAGAACCGTCAGCGAAGAATCGCAGAGACGACGTGGCGAGTCATCGGATAAAGACTTCCATTAACACTTTCCGACCAGTCGAGGCTTCACCTCCTTTTCTTCCATCTCGCTTTCCCTCCGTTTCCTCTAGCTTCCTCACCCCTCCTCGCCCCTCGCGCTTGCGACATCGTCAGCCGATAATTTTCAACAAATTGAGAAAGGGAAGCTTATTTGGAATATCGCTTTGTTTTAGGCGTACACATTTTTTTTTTTTAAAGGTCTAAAAAAATTCAACTTTTAATAAATTGAATCAATATTAAGATCCTATCGATCTATGAGCTATAAAAAACAATGCTCGGTCGATAATTTTTCAGAAATTGAAAAATGGAAGGTAAATTGGAATATCAAAATCGAAAAAAAATATATCTTTCATTAAATTAAATCAATATTCATCTGCAAGCTATAATAAACTATCAAACATCATGAATGTACAAAATGTTAGTTCGACTGCAGAATTGCAAAATTCCGTTTTCGTGTTGAGTGCAATTTTTTTGTACGGTTAATAAACATTTTATCGACGCTTTAATTAAGCGTGCTCAGTTATGTTTTGCTCGTAATACGTCTGCGACGGGAATGACACGTTGGGCGTGTAATATTCTACGTGCTGAATTAATTTTACTCCGCCTACGCGGCCAGAAATTAAATAATCGCGGGGGCAAATCGAATACCGTACACGAACAAAAAAACGCATGGAGTATTGAATACAATACGAAAATAAAGGCAAGTGAAAAATTGTATGTCATTAAAATAGAGTGGAAAAAAGAGCGCGGTACAACTAAATGCAACAAAAACTATACACGGCTAAGAAAGAAGTAAGAACATTTAATTTAATTCGAAAGTAATAACAAAATTAATTATGGCAAAAAACAAATAATAAATTGAATATAATTTAAAACATTTTTTTAACGAGGATAAAAAATGAATAATATATTAAATGCAATTCAACGATTTAAAAAATTACCGTCGTTAAAAATCAAATAATAAATTGAATACAATTCGTAAGTTAGAAAAATTAATAACGTTAAAAAACGAATAATAAATTGCCGGCGATTAAAAAACAAATAAAAACTGCATCGAAAACATCGAGAAAAAAAATACAAAGCGAACGCAATCAGAGAGCAAACAAAATAGTTGGAAGAACGGAAAAAAGAAATTAGGAAATTGAACACACACGTACGTCAAACTCAAAACAAGCGACGAGACGATAATTTGTCGAAATTGTTGAAGCTGTGAGTCATCAGAGAGCCAAGCCTCCACCAACTTGAAGAGAGGGGAAGAGAGCGTTTAGGACAGGTAGGTCATGTCCTTAATATTATCTTTCGCTTCTCTTTCCGTCTGTCTGTCCGTCTCTCTTTCTCTCTCTCTTCTTTCCCTTTCCACCTTAAATGTCCCGTGGATTTCATCTTCCTCCTTTCTCGCTTTTCTCTCATATTCCACTCCTCGACGTATGGGACGATTTTCATTCTCAAGGTCGCATTGAAGGAGAACGGGAACAAATCTCGAGTGGAATGTCGAACGTGGAGTACCTGCGAGGACGAGTCCTAATCCTATTTACAACCGTACTAGATTTTACGTATCGGAGTCTACTAGCGAGTCTTTCCTACCTGTAGTTCCAACCTCAATTGAAAGATTTTTTTTTTTAGATTTTATCAATTGGGTATGGCAGCCAGAAACCCTCGGAACTTTCTGAAGACCTGAATATTCAGCAGGCATTTTATATTCTCCTCGAATCATTTTCTAAGCGACCACATCCCAGGAAATTTTTCTTTATATTATATTTTTCACTTCCCTTAAATAGCTCCCCTAAAGTCTTAAAAATATTGCCTAAGAATTAAAAATATTTCTTTCAAATAAATAAAAATTCGAAGTCTTAAAAATATTGCTTTATTAGCGATTTTTTCGAAATATGCTTTCCACGGATAGACTTCTATTGAAGTCCAATGAAGTCATATGAAATTTCTATTCTCATTTTTTTAGTTCTTTAGATTCATTATTTGGCGAAATATTTTTTTTAGATTTGAATTATAGGTTAGCACAAAATTTTTTAAAATAAATATTGAGGTAATTTATTTACGATTGCAGTGAAAAAAAAAAAATAGAGAAATCAAGAAATAATGATTTTGGTTGCGTCGCAACGTTGCGAACTTCAATCGTATTTTTAAAGACAGTCCTCGAAATACTCCGAAAACGATCTGAGCAATACTAAAGAAATTTTTACCAAATATCGTTGGATAAATTTTTTATTCGAAACGTAGTATCTTTTGCTAGAATAAAAATTCATTTGGTTGAGTTCGGACTGATAATTTTTGAAATAACAATTTTTGAAAATTCGAGTGTTTTCACCCACTCTGCTCGGGTGTGCACCTTTAATCGAATAGGATGATCACGATGTTTGGATATTGTCAAAAGTATCGAAACAAAAATAAACCACGAAGAACTGAGGGAAGATGAAAAAAAAAACGCGCAACTTGCGTTAACCATTTGGAGATAACATCAAACGGTAGCGCATGTACGGAATCGTCGGAAATTACATTGTGCAACAAAACTCGAGAGACTGCTGTCCGATAGAGCTCGTCCGATACGGTCCCCTGCAAAGAGCGTTTCGTATTCGTGTTCTTAGCTGCGTTGCAAGAGAAAATGCATTATGCGTGTTCGCAGCTGTGATACACAAATGATAACGCCGGATGAGTTGGAAAAGGGCATACCTATTTTCGCTCTTCGCATGCACTGACAGCTGCGGAGTTTAACATTTCGAAGCTATTCTTCGCTTGGTTTTCTGGCACGAAACAAAGTTGCATAAATATTGTCAAATTTGCAAAAATAAACCAAATGAAGCCGAGTACGTAACTGATAAAAAAATGTTTACTAAAAAACAATTCTAATAATTCTGACGATTGATTGCAGTTGTTTTTTAGTTAAAAAAATAATAATTTAAGGATTGGGATTTTTCACTCGATCAATATATAATGTAAAATCTTTTTTTTCGATTGAAAATATTGATAAACAATATTTTGAATTAAATAATTGACAATTGCATTTAAAAATCGATTCAAATAATTTTAACGAATTAAATTAAATAACGATAATAATTAAAAAACGAATTAAATTAAAAAACGGTTCCAATAATTCTACCGAATTATTGCAATCGATTTCAATCGTTAATTGTTCAATAAAAAATATTGTTTATAAATATTTAAAAAATTGAAAAAAAAAAAAAAATTCGGAATATCCATTAATCGCGTGAATAATCCCAATCTCACAGTTCTTTTTTTCGCTCCAAATTTAGGAAGCCCATTGAGAACACTCGCGAAATATCTGTGGCGATGTGCTAACGACGAAATCTCGGAGTCGCCGTTAAAATGAATGTTACGAGTAATCCTATTACTATCGATACTTTGCCAGCGCATACACACGGAGGCCATATTTCAAAGTACGCGATAAGCTCGCCGAGAAGATTTTTTTTTTTTACGCCCGGCTACTCGTCATCCACTTCACTTATCGATCATTCGCAATTAGAAGGGCGTACGTTACGCGCGATCAGACTGCTTTTGGGCTCCAACTTTTCCGACAGTGGCACTCGTTTCTTCCTCGTTTAAAACCACTTTGGAACGCCGGTATAACCTATATTTGGGTCGTTTTGTTTCTTGTTAAAAACCACTTCAGAACTCCGGAATAATGCGTATCACAGTCTGATGAGAGAAAGCGTCTAATCCCTGTCGTTGCTCCCTCTCACTCTCACCGACCAGCTCAGGTGGCTGGCCATTGGTCAGGTTTCGTCCAAGAGTGCAATGCACCGGACCCCGATACGATCGCGCTTCTCCCTCTGTGCGACTATCCAAATGGCCACGCCAAACTTCACTTCAATTGCAACAACATTTTTTTCTTTTTCATTATTCTATCAATATATTTTTTGAATCTACGAATGGACACCAGAATCTTTGGAAAATCTATACGAAATTGAAAATACGATTTGAAAAATTGGCCAATCGAAATTCGCCCTTTTCGAGGGGTTGAGATGGACAAAAATTAATGTCTCGTAGACACTCCCATTTTTTTATTCATCCTGCGTACCCTTAATATCTAAAGAAAACTATTAAAAAAATTACAAACGATTTATAACTTCCGAAATTTGCAATTTTTTTTCCTAATACCTTTTTACTTTTTTCAAACATTTTTTTCGAATAATTGTTTATTGGATAATCGTTCGATGTTTTTTTACAGTATTCTTATCGGAAATATTCAATTTTATTTTACAAATAAAGAAGACTTGGTATAAAAATGAAAATGAATGGAATGAAGAAAAAAGTGTTTAATGGAAAATTGTATTTCCATCTAAAAATTACGTAATCCCAACATTTTCAAAATCATCCATTTGCCAAAATGATATAACCTTCAAAATCAAACATTCTTCTGTAAAACAATTCATGATCTCTTCTCAAATGATTCAACTTAATAATTAATATACAAATATCACGTATAAATAACGGGTCGAAAATTACTTTTCCCTATATATACCCAGAGGCACACGAATGCAGAAACAGAAAAATGCTTCATGGTACCCAAGTAGAACGATAGACGGAAAGAATGCTGGCGAGTGAGTCAAACCACTGGTATTCGGCCTGCATCCTGGTCTACCGTGCACACTACGCGAGCTTATATTCCAAACGTGTATTTTATACAGCCGGAGGGGCAGGGGGAGGAGGGGTTAGTAGTAAGTCCCTCGATCTCCAAATTATAACATACACATGACGATAATAAAGACTGTGGAGGAGCAAAGAGAAAAAATTGAATTAAAAAAAAAACAAAATTGATTGAAAAAGCACGTCACGAATAAAAAAAAAGAATTGCGGTACAACATAAATTTGTTTTCGGACATACCTGGACAGGGGGAACAATTTCTTTAAGGGTCAACGAATTCATTGAAAAAAATCATGGCTTTGGATGTTATTTGATATACAGTCGATCAGAGTTGACAATTCAATGAAAATTGACGAAAAAAAAAAGTAAGGCAACGGTATCAGTGCTTGGACGAGTCCCACTGTTCGGACATTAATTGGAATGTTTCGCTATATTAGCTATATACATGAAAAGTAAAGAAATTAATAAATAATAATAATAATAATAAATTAATAAATAACAATAAGAACATCTCCAAATATTGAGATACGAAAGTGTCCGAACACGGGGACAAACAGTAATTGGTGTCCGAAAACTGGTGCAATTTGCTATTATTCAACATTTTTATATATCTAATTAAAAATTAAAAATATTCAACTGTCCGACGTTTAATTTATGCTTTCTGAAAACTAGAATTTACGAGCTTGATGGTAGTTCCGGTAACCGTAATTAAAACCGATCCTTAAATGAATAATAAATTCTTCAACTTCAACAACTCTGAAACAATTTATGAAAACACGATCGGTCCGGATAGAAACGAATAATCGAGGCTCTCCTGTATATTCATACTTGAGTATCCGTAACTTCGAGTTTTCTGTAAATGTACGATTATTGGACTGTTCCGAGCGTATATCTTGCACTCCCGTAGATGAGAATAAAAAATCGCGAGTCTCGAAAGTCTCGGACCCACAATCCATATAACGAGACTAACTTGTCGACCGTATGAACTGCGTCGATAGCTATGCACGAAGACTTTTGCGCGGTTAAACTTTCCTCGCGATTATTTCTCGTCCGCGTGGAATGTCGTCTCGTGAAATACGGGGACTGCCTTGTACGAGGGAAAACATCAACGGAATTTCATTGCCGTATTCTCTAATCTAATGTGCGATATCGAGTGGAGATCTGGTTCGGCGTGTAACAGTGAAAAATTCCAGTAGTAATGATGACCTACATGGAAAGGTAATGGAAAAAATGTGTCCAAAATTCAGCTTTGTAAATAATGCATCCAAAAATAATCAAAATACAGCTTGTATTATTATTATTTTTATTATCCTTATATTTTATTATTTTTATATTTATTATTTCTGTAATGCAAATATTTCAGAAATAGACGAAACATATTTTTATATATTATTTTTAATGACCAAAATATGTATTAAAAAAAAACAGTAAAAAATGAAGTTATAAATATTAATGTTTTTTTATATTTTTTAAAGTAGTTAAAACAATACAAATTTGAGTTTTTTTTTCGTGTGAATCGTCGATGTACTTCATGTACAAGATTTTATGAAATTTCATGTTTAAAAATAAATGAATTTCTGAACGATAATCATTATTATCCTAATGAGCTATATCGTTTTTCCAAAATTTCGAAAAATCTTACTAATGGAAGGTGAATTTTGGATATCTCAAGAGAAATCAGACAAGCACCAATCTCCGTCAATGCAGGCATTAGATCGTATGCAGAATAATTAAAAAGTGTTGTTTACTTAACGATAAAGCTGAAGGGCACCAGGATTACGTCGAGTGCACTTCTGCATCGTACTACTCTCGTCAAGTAGTTCGCGATACTTGAACAAAGTTGTAAACTTCAGAGAGAAGGAATTAAAAAAAAAAGTAAAGTATGAAGATAGGAACGAGCACAAAAGAGCTCGAGACGGACGACAGAGTGGTGATTAAAATAATTGTTTACAGCTCAATGGAGAGGCCTCGTTATCCTCGAAGAAAAACAAGTTTCTCATAATAAGTTTTGATTTTTGATTTGGATTTGTAAAATTTTGTACCTGACTGTCAGTTGTTGGTCCATTAGAATTGTGAAGTGGTCCTTGAGTAGTTGAGGACGAATTCAAAGGTGCGCCGGGATTTCCTACGAGACCGGGGCCGGCATTACCACCACTACCTACACCACCAAGGCCACCAACGCCACTCTCGTTTCGTTCCATGTTTTTCGCTAAATAACCGTTGGAATTTTCTGTAACCAGCACAGCCTCAGAAACGGCGCATACTCGTCACGAGAACACCGTCAAAGATGGTAAAATGGGGACTCGACTGTCACTCGTCATCACTCATCAATGTTCCGCACTGATTATTTTCCTTTCACTGATAAAAATGGAAAATCCATGCGTATCCTTTGTACCAAGGGCAAATACGTCGTTGAAGACGTAACGCGCCATCAGCATTCACGATTCAATCTTCACGTTCCAATTTGCGGAATATTTTTTCATTGTGTCTACGATTGAAGACATTTGTGGTATTTAGCAGTTGAGAAGATTTGCAACGAGCGATCTGTGATTTTCAGATTCGATTATTTCATCGCTTCAAGAAGATTCGAAACAATATTGATACTCCTGATTGTCCTCAAGATCGATTATACAGCTTCAACGACGTTTCTTATTTGGAGGAGTCAACTGGGTTTGCAAAAAACGATTTTTCAATCTCCGATTCGATCATTACTCCATCAAATAAAAGGATCCTGATTCTTGATATTCCTGATTTTATCGTTTCTTCCTTTTCCCTCAGTGTTTATCAGATATCCATGAATCATCCATTCCCAATGAGTTTTCAGATTCGAAATGGAACGAACCATCCAGAGTTACCGGAAACACGTGGCTGTTCGTGTACGACGAGAATTACGACGAAAGGCTGACGTACGTTTCGTGATCTCTGTGATGAGCGAATGGTGAAAAGTAGGATGAACGAAAGAGGGAGGGGAGTATTGTAGTGTAGTACGCTGTCGATTGATCGACCAATCGACTGCTGATTCTAGAGCCCCCTCGCCTTCACCTGCTTCGCTGCCATTCCTATCCTACACTTTCGTCTCTCTTTTTCTTTTCCACTGGTTTTTCGTATCCCTCTTTGGTTATTTCGTTCCGCGTTTGCGATATATCTCGCTCCCGTGATGATTTTTTTCCCTCAAGAACAGCTATTTTTTTCTTCCACGTCTGCTGTGCTCGGCCTCGCTCGACGACTCGGCAAAAGATTCAGTCAGCCACGCTTTCCGCACACGTTGCTTTTCTCTATCCGTGTATTAATATATTCCGTTCGATCTGGCCGCCAAGAGACACGCGAGTGTTCACATATCAGGGTCCGCGATCTTTCGTTCGATCGCGATCAATTCGACTGGGAGCTTTGCCAGTTTTGCCGCTGTACCGTCAATCGGAATTTTCACTTGTCAACTAAATCCGCCTCGATGAATCGCACGGATGTATTCGAGTTTCTCGAGTCGAATTCTCCAATCTGCGACACGACGATTACGAAATATTCGTGACGGATGTGACGATGATTGATCAGTTATACGAAGTAATATTTGAACGCCAATCAGCTGTCAATGAAGTTCCGTATCGATCCATAAATTGATCTCGCAATCTTTGGAATAATCGAAAAACGTATGATTCATTGAAATTCGTACTTTGGTTGTAACAGTCGGGATTTCTCGTAGCGACTCGAATCTACGTAACGTCGAAATATTTCTTAGCTTTTCTCACAAGTTGTACCGGCATACCACGACGATCCTTTCTATCTGTCGGCTGCTCCTCGCGCATTCCTCATCGACCCACGACATTATCCAAACGTGCCACAAAATCGAAAGATTCTCTTTGCACCCCGATGATACAATCCAAAACCCAATTTATTCGGGAGACTCGGGGATATGCCTCGAACGAGATAATTTTTATTCCGGCAAACGAAAAACAAAGGGAAAGAAAAAAAGAAAAATGGTGAACACACAACGCCCACGCCACTGGCACAACGCGTATCTGAAGAAAACGTGGAAGCGCGAAGGGCCCGAATATCCTTTGAGATCCTGATGCGATGGCACTGAGCGGGACGAAGAAAACCGGTATCACCCACGAACTTGAGGGTCTCGGAAGGCGGGAGGGAGAGACAATACTCGATACCGGTGCGGGAACAACGTTCGATGTCCCGTTCAACGCAAAGATAGATTCCTGGATGACAAGAGCCTGAATTCTGTCGAGCTTTCTCCGGGTAGAAAACGTTGAAGGTATTTCCGTCAAAACTATACGTCACGATCGATCGATAGATCGATGATTCACCACTGGCGAAAAAACCTCTTTCTAGTTCCCAACGAGATCTTCATTGAAGGTCTGACTCGGAAGTTTTGAGCCCAATTGACGATAAGTAATTTCACCACCGGCGTAACTTCACCAGCGTTCGTCAGTTTCCTGAAACTCGGTTACTTGACGAAAGAACAAAAATTTCGTATACACCCAATACGGAATCAGATGTTGGCACTTTGCTTAGCCTTGGCACTCGAAACTCGTGGTATGTTTAAAGGGATAAAGACAAAGGGAATTGGCAGCGTGTTTCACGTCCTGCGGTGGGGTTTTTGTCCACCGCGGAGAGTCCTGCTGGCAGCGAAGGAGGAACGCGCTCGACTGCTACGTGGTAAGCGATGGCGAGCCAAGTCGGTGTTACCGGCGGCTGAAGCCGAGAACGAGGGGGGCTCTCCTTGATGGTCGAGGAGGACTGCTCTCCCTCTCTCTCTCGCTTGGCTTTGCCGTAGCCAAGGGAGAAAGAGAGGGAGCTATAGAGCGAGAGAGTAGAGAAGCGAAGAAATGATGGAAACAAGAGAGAACGAAAGAGAGAAAGAAAAAAAAAGAGAACTCGAGGCAGCTCTCGCGATTCTGATATACCTGATTATATTCCCGTTTCCCAGTGTTGGTTTTGCTTCTTGTAGTAGGTTAGGTACGTAGGTGGGCGAGCTCGAATGTTTCGAAAACATTTTGATGGGAGTCGAGGATGTGGAAGGACGGGGAGGATGAAATAGAGAGAATCGAAGACGAGCCATCCAATTCGCGAGACGCAACGTGAAGATCCAATACCTTGTGTGAGTATCAATAATAGCGTCTGAAAGAGATTCCTATCAATAATAAACCATAATCGTTACCACTAATCAGCTGAGACTCGAAGTTAACCTCTTTAAGAATCAGCCAAATAATGAAAAACGTATGATACACGATTTTACTGGAACCCTACTGAAACGAATAATCGGGAAGAGAGTAAAAGGGAGTTTAGGGTCTTCTAATCACTTTAGGTAAAATCCTACCGACGATTTCCACTGGTGACGCGAAAACTCAAAGACAAGGCGATGGGTGGATTGTACGGACATCCCAATACATCAAAATCCTGGTAAAACGAAATTGCCATGAAAATAGCGCTTATAAAAATGTGCGAGAAAATGTCAAGACAGGTCGGTCCTCGATGAACCGTTTGGACACAGATAGTTCCTACAGGATCTTCCCAAGTTCTTTTGGCACCGTTTCTCTCTGTCTCGGTTTGTTCCCTCTCCAAGAATCGTCTCTGAACTGTCTTTCGAGAGTTGGTTATAGGTGTGTTGGTTTTCCGGTGTGAGCGTCCGGGCACGCAGGAGACTCGAAGAAACGTATATTGGTGGTAGTTTTAAAGAGTTCCTGAGGAACTATGGAGGAAGATGGTGGGTTGATATACAGGAAAGCGAGAGAGAGAAAGAGAGAGAGAGAGAGAGTGGAAGCTGCGGGCCTGGCCAGGCCCCTGACTCTACACGAATGCTCGTGGACCTTCTTTCGAGAGAGAAAGCGAGAAAGAGAAACGAGAAGAAAGGGAAAGACTCTTGAGCAGACACCGGTTTGTGGCTGGGATATAGTCCCGCGGAGCTCTCAGCTCTCCTCTTTACTCAGGTTCGCTTTATCGTACACTATACCGTCTACTTCTTCCAAGTCTCTTCGTATACATATATATTTATACGTAGAGTTTGCGAGAGGTCGTTCTTCGAGGTCTCTCTCTCTCTCTCTCTCCCTCTCTTTCTTCCTCTTGCTCCTTTACAGTCTTCTTATCCAGATGTGTTCACTCGACTCGCAGGTATACGCGGATTATAATGATACGTAGGCATGCAACTGTATACCACGTAGGTGTGACACAGTACAAGAGATTCGCGTAATTGATGCGTAGACCGAGACCGAAGTGCGTACAACGCATTGGCAAATATGTTCTTCAACGTCAACGCGACGTTCAGCTGACTAGGCCGGACCAAGAACTCCGGATAGCGTCGAGTCATTGATGGCTCTTTTCTTACGTCTGGAATAGCCCAGCTTACGGATAGCTAGCAGATATTCTACGACGGAGTTTAATCATTGATGGCCCTATCACTGGTAGCTTTGCGAATGTGGAGCTATGACTCTGATATCTGGCACGACTTTATCTTGTGATTCTTGTCAACGGTTACTGCCTTCGCTTTGGATAATCCTTTGGAGTATTGCTGAGGCACGAATAATTTCGACGTTTATTGAAACGATGACGTCAATACTATTCGTAATTTTCGTTGCGGTTAGGTCACTTTAAACTTCCAATGTTTCCAGGCCTACAAATTTGTACTATTCGTTCTATGATTTCGTCTGGTTGTTTTTATCAAGTCTAGGCACTTTGTCAGATTATGAGTAGAGGGATATCGAGCTGTTTCGTAAACTAGAAAATATAGTTTCCGCCTCGTTTTTCGTCGACACGATAAACCGGTGTTTCATATCGGAATATTTTGAGTGTAGTTAGAAAGCAAAGTACTCGGTTCCATCGAGGGTCGGAAAAATAGTTAATTGCTCAGGGAACCGAAAAACGTTCACGGATCAATCTCCAGTATTGGAGCTCTTTGAAGAAGTGTCGAGGTTTCGGCTATAACGACGCTTCAGCACGGTAGCTTCAGTTTTTTCCTTTGATTGAATCTTCGTCTGGCTTTCCCCATTTAATATGCCATTTACCATGGCCTTTGGCACATCCTTCGTTTTCTTTATTTCTGCCTTTTGTTTTCTCCGGGGAAGGAGAACTCTAAGAGTGTCTCTGGCGAGGATGCGTAACTCAGGTAGTCCAGCTGAGAGGCTAACGAACGCGAGGGAGTACACAGAGGCATCAGGTAGCCGGGGTCGCTTTCATCCTGGTAGAGACACGAAGCTCTCCCCTCGCTCTTTCGCCCCCATCACCGATCCTCCTACACTGATGGGCAAAAGGCAAAGGTAATGCGAGGGCGTGGTCCTGTTATTCGAGGTTCTTTCCCCCTCTCAGCGCTTCTTTTTTTTTCTCGAACCTTTGACCAGTCTTTCGTCGCGCTTCCCGGTCGCTGCCCTTATCCACGTTCCCTAATGTTTGTCTATCCTTCTTTTGCGCTTATTTTTTTTTGTGCTCCGTGAACGCTCTTCCGTCTGACGTTCGTACGCTCGGCGGAAACCCGAGGCCGAGTCTAGGGAGGGAGAACTCTTACGTCTACGCGTCACATAGCACAGAACACTTAGGAAAAAATGAAAATAATGAAATACAAATTTGGATCTTCAATTGTGTTGGTATTTTTGCAAAAATTCGCTGCGATTAGCTTCTCAACTATCAAAGCTTAAAAAAATCTGTTTTCCGATAAGGGACCTTGTTAATTTTGTATATTGACTGTAGTAAAAAGAAATCCATGATTGTTCGAACAGATCGCTTCGGTTATTTGTATCTCGCGTTGTACAAGTCCAACACTAGATGGCGTTGGAAAAATAAAATTTCGTAGCTAAACAAACTTTTGCCACAGTTTTGGCTGACTTCGGAAAACAATGAATTTTTTTTTACTGCACCTAATATTTGTAATAACTAGTAAATTGTTTAATGAAAAATTCTAAAATAATTGGCGTATTGTTATTCTACAAAAAAACTACCAGTTTCTTAATGGTAGTTCCATCGAATAATTAGCCAATTATTATTCCATTAAGAAATACCATTTTCTTAATGAACTTAAATGATGAAGAATTCTTGCGATTTTTTACCACCCAACGAGTGAACCTCAAATCGATTGAAAACATCATCGTTGTATTTCGCGCTGCTTTCCAACGCATTATCGTACTCCGAGACGAAGCCGGACGTTTTTTCGTTCAGACATTGGCTCAGCGGGAGCACGAAGACGTCGAATAATGGAGCCGGATGAAGAGATCGCGGCTGAAACGAAGGTGCGAAGCGGGTGCGTTTTTTCAACTCGCGTAGGCCCATCAGAAGCAATTTTATTCATTACGCGGGTAAGAAATTCTTCGCTCTCATGGTCGATCAGAAAGGGATGGGAAACATCGAGTCTCGAGTCTCTTTATGGTCGAGTGTAAAGAGGAACCCGTATCACGGGGCGTTTCGCACGGAGATGCGTATGAGTTTCGCTGATTCTATGCGGCCATCTCTCGAGTCTTACTCTCGCAAGTCTCGTCTCGGTCGCCGTCATCGGGCGCCCCAGAGTCAACCGGTTACCGGTTTCTCTCCTCTACCAGCGACTACACTAAATTCTCACTCACTCGTATATCCCAGTGAGCAGTTGGAAACCTCCCGAAGGTTCGTCGGGAATAAAAGAAAATTTATATCTCCCGAAACGTTCGGAACGTTACACCGGGAGGAAGGAATGGAATGAACGGCTCTGCGGAGTCAGCGTGTTTCACATTTTTCTTTATATCTGTAGGGGATGGTGATTTTGAGGACATTCCGTTTCAAGGATCGTTCTCGTAGAGGCTCGTTCGTCACAGTGGCTTTTTTCGATCCGCTTGGTCTCGAAGAACGCCTTTAGCCAGAGGTTATTATTTCGAGGACTTTTCCATCCATCGTCGAACATTGGATAAAACGGTGAAGGAATATCCAACCGGATATTCAGGTGGTCAACAATGAAAAAGGAATAAGCTCGATCCGAGCTTACAACGATTTAAAAAAACAAATCGGAAAGGACTCGCGTCTTTTTGTGCAAAGATGGACAGCGGAGATCGGACGAAAAAAAAAAAAAAAAAAAAACGGAAATCGACGAAAAGTGGAAAGAACAAAGATTTTGATGATGCCGTTTCAAAGTGGTTCGTACAAAAAAACGTAGTCACGGAACAACCGATATCCGGTTCGCTCTTGCGCGAGAAAGCTCTCGACACGAGCCGGACGTTGATTGTTTCGGATGAAAGTATTTGTTCTCTGTCTCCTTCAAATATGTTTATATATTTAAAAAAACATAAGCAAAGAAAATCTGTGTTTTTTTTTACTTCATTTGTTTCCATACGCAATACGTAACCCACCCATGACTATGCATTTTTCCATCGTCCAAATTTTCGCTAATCCGAACCAGGCTCGTCCGGATTAGTTCGTACAACCGAGGCTCTACTATATTTCAATAAATTAAATACCAGCGAAGGCATCGTCGCCCTTTTTTTTTATCCCGGAAGTTAACCCACGTCAGAGCAAAAGGAAGGAAGAGAGATACGTTTTCGGGCGGTCTTTCCGTTTTATTATCCACAGGAAACCCTGGCTCGAGACTCACCCCTCGTACGTCCGCAATCAGAGTTATGCATTCGTGTGTTTTCCGGCATATCGCTTGACCGGTGGCTAAACTTTCAGTCTCGGTTCCCAATTCAACGAAATGCATGGAATTCCGAGCGTTCTACGAACGAGCCAGCCTGAATAATGATTCCTGAACGCCTGAGTAACGAGATAGCTCCGAGTACCCTTTGGAATGTAATAACACGCGAAAGGAAAGGGCAGAAGTGAGAAATGTATGTATTCGTGCGAAACTGAAATAAAAATATGAAAAAAAAAAAAACATCTAGCTTGACCAAAGAAAAGTTTAAAAAATCGGAATTTTTTACTTCCGGTGTTTTTCTCGGCGACGAATACCTCGTTGATTTCAGTGCGAAAAAAACGTAGCATTATTTATTCTTTAATTATTTCCATTCTTATGATTTTTTATTTATTTCCATTCAACTATCATTTATTTATAAACAGTTGACAGAAAACCTCGTACTTGTTGCGAGAGCGAACGTGGAAAAAGACGAAGCACCCTTAAGAGAAGATATTCGCGCAGCTCGGGAAGACGAGCAAATGAACTATGCAATTATAAATTGCACGCCCGAGTGAACAGTACAAAATATACGCGATATTCCACCTCGGCCCAGAACTTGTGTGTGGGCGTAGACATCGACAGGAAAGGAGTGGAAGCTTGCATCGTTGGAATGCAATGAAAATCCTTGTTCGTTTTTTTTTTTCATATCTTTTTTCTCTATTCAAATACACCATATTCAATTTGTTAGGTAATGGATTCCTGATAAGGATTTTCAGGAGCATTAAAATCACTGAATTACTAAAAATAATAAAAATCACTGAACGAATGAAATAAAAAAAAAATCATTAAAAAAAAAGAATAATAATTTTATTGAAATTTAAATTTACAAGGTAAAGTAAATTCTTTGATTAATTTTTATTCATGAATATTTTGGTTCCAGGATACCAGTCGATATCACAAAATGTTATAATTTTAAGATATTGTTTTTTTCATTTATCAAAATTCATTTCGCGTTTTAAAAAGTCGAAGCAGAGGTCGTATGTCAATGCGCGAGTGATCATGTTACGATCGATTGTAATGAATCCTTTCGCTATTGCAGCGACGAATCGGACATCGTATTTCACGCATCCCCGGTTGCACGACCCGACCAAAGTGCACTGACGAACGAACGAGTAAAAACAGGAAAGAATGGTAGATGATAAACCAGCAGCGGTACAAGTGTACACTTGGAATCATGAGGTGTTCCTCGTCCGCAAGGTGTATCAAAGTGCACGAGTTGTTTGATGCAATCGCATCGATTCTATTCCGATCCTTGTCCGTGGTACTGTTAAACACACCCTCCACAGGCAAACGAATTAAAGCAGAGCCAACGACCAGTCGTTGCAGTAGTGTACAAAACAACCGGTAGCGTATCAAGAAACTTGCCGGCCACTACCGCAGACTATGTACGTGTACTGGTACTTCTCGATGTAACAAGCACGTCCAAGAACACAGACCGTGTCTCATCGCATTCAACCGCAAGACCGTCCAGCGCCACGTGGCGCTTGCGTGACCATTTTTCTTCATCCAAGACGCGTGTCCGACTCCGAAGACGTCTCTTCCAAGAGCTAGGAACTCGCCCGATATCGGACCACGGGCAGTTCAAGAATTACGAACAAAAACGTAGAACTTTACGTACCAACTGCTGATTATTCATAGTTAACCATTTTCTTGAATCGACGAATTACTTGGATACTGTTATCAGCTGCGGATCTTGATTTACTATTTCGAATGTCCATTTTATTGGATTGACGAACAACTGGACACTTTTGACAACTGCAGCCCAGTTTTATGTAATGAGCATTCATTCATGGAAATCAAGAACCGCCGCTGACAAAAGTGTTCAAATAATCGTCGATTCAATAAAATGGACACTTCTAATAGTCGATCAAATAGTACATTCCGTTTTATTGAATTGACGAATATTTGGACATTTTTTGCAGCTGCAGTTATTGATTTCCATGAACGCATGTTCATTTCATAAAACTGCGAAGTATATTTCATTAAATTACTGATTGGCACTTTGCAGTGTCCATTTGATCAAACTGCCCGATATTTTGACTAGCATTTTATTTTCGACAGCTACAGTACTCGATTGGCTATTTTGAATAACCATTTAACTTGAGTACTTATGACAGCTAGAACTCTCGACTTTGCCATTTGGAAGTCGACATTCCGAGTCAGACGTCAGACGTTCGTCCGTACATTTCAGATTTCCAGCATAAGAACCCAGTGAAATTTTCACCACAGGATCCACGGCACCATGCCTCAAATCAATCGCAGTTTCACGGTTTCTCGTTAAAAATTCTTGGGGTCGAGAGTTTCGTTACGGGATGATTGATGCATGGAAGATAATTTGGAAAGTTGAACATCCGATAACGTTTAATTTGACTAGATGTTCCGCTGACAGGGCCCAGGGTTCGATAAACCCGGAAGAAGCGTTGAAGAGTAAAAGAGCCCGGGAGCGAGAGGGAGAAACATTTTATCGACGTTTCTCATCGCGAATTACAGCGGAAGATGCACGCCGGGTAGTTCGAAAATTACGAGAGTGAAAATAACGAAGAAGATGAAAAGAGGGAGAAATCACGGAAGTAAATGAAAAGAGATGAGGGGAGGTGGAAAGGCGAGATAAAGGGAGAGATGAAATACGACGTGGACGAGTGAGATAAAACCTCGTGTAGGCGAGTCGAAGGTCCCCAACGTACTCGCCGCATTCCTTCATCCTCCGCCCTTCTTTCGCGTTTGCTATTCCACCATCGTTCCCTCATTCCCACTCTTCCGCGACTCGACGAATTCTCCCACCTTTTAGTCTTATTATCATCGGGGCTTTACCAGCCCCTCCTCCCCTCCCCCCTTTAACCCATCCCGTTGCGTACCGACGTTCAACGATCCCCGAGATACCAGGAGGAAAGTAGAAACGGAGAAAGGAGAAAGAGGCGGACGCACACAGGAGTGCAGGCAGAAAAGAACCGGAGAGCCTCGAGGGAATGCCACCTAGGGACGTTTCACTCCGCTCTTTGCCATTCGCGTATAAATATTGAACGGCTTCGTGATATGTACCGTTCCTCTCCGCTCAATTCTCTCTTTACGTCTGTTTTTTTTTTTTTTGTATCTTCGACGTATCGCCATACACCCTATCATTTCGAAAACAAAAAACAACTTTTTTTTTTTCGTAGGAGAAAAAAATGTGAATTTTCACCTAGATAAAGCTTTTTGTATCTGACACATGTAAGGCCCAGCTTATTTGTTTTTTAGTATAATGAAAACTATGAATGTTGAAATAAAACAAAAATGTTGATTTAATTATTTATTCAATAATCTATGTATTAATAATAATTTTGGTTCTGAAAACAATGTTCACTAGTAACTGTGAGCTTTTCTTTTTTTTAAAGAAAGCGGTTTCTGGATCTTTTTCAGACCACAGTTGCTTAACAAGGCCATACTTGTAACTTCGTACAAAAAAAAAAATATAAAAAATATATAACCTTCAATTTTAAAATGAAATTTTAATAACATGTATAGTGTTGATAAACCATTACATATAATTAGACTAAAGATTCGCTCAGTAATATTGAAAAAACTATTTCTTTTCGAAAGTTTTAGTACGTCGAAATTGAATAAACGCCCACGTGGGATCGCACGCGCTGCCTTCTATCGACTGAAAATTTGGTTGGGTT
Organism: Ophioninae sp. A BG-2022a; assembly: GCA_030523105.1. Classification (NCBI taxonomy): domain Eukaryota; kingdom Metazoa; phylum Arthropoda; class Insecta; order Hymenoptera; family Ichneumonidae; species Ophioninae sp. A BG-2022a. The sequence goes on along the minus strand of JAPYZI010001933.1, from coordinate 24,291 downwards.
TGTAGTTTTGGATATTTAAAACGCACTGGGATTTACATTGGGTCAGATACCTTGTGTACGATATTTGATTTTTTACGACGATGAAGTTTGCGTCGTAGGAAAACAACAAAAATTAATGATTATTCGTTATTTTTACGATTTTCCACTATGGAAAACTTTCGATAATAAAACTTTCGACCAAATTTGCACAAAATCGCTTTGGATATTTTTTTTTTCACGTCGTGTATTGACATCAGTAATGACGTTGATACTTTAGTTCTGTCCGATAGAATTCCCGGGGTAAAAAAATTCTCCTCAGAGTTCGGTAAACCGGAGAACGGAAGTTTCGTTTTTTCTCTACGAGTGTGGGGATCCCCGAAGGGGAGTTGGAAGTATACAAGAGGGGAGGAAGGAGCTCTCCCACATGGGTACGTATCCATCACACTGCAAAGTACATTGGTCTCTGAGGGGATCGAGTCCCCTCTTGGGTATAGCCATCCAGGTCTCGAGTAAGCTCCGAGCCGGTGAGTTTCAAGGTCGAAAAGGTTGCTTCTTACTCGGCCGATGTTCGCAACTGTGAATCACCTCGATTCGAAAAATCTCGGCGCTCATTGTTTCGTTTCTTCGAGCCCCCTGAGTCCCGTGGGAAAAGTGTCTTGGTGCGCAACCAGCGCGATGTTTCTTTCCCCCACCCTTTTTTTTTTGTTTTCAAGCAGTCGTCGCTTGTTGATTTTTCGCGAGGCTTAAGCCTCGAGGGAACCGGAAGTCCTCGATATCAGGGCATAACGACGATTCAACGTGAAACAAATTTCACGTTTCGATCCAGCGAATAGATTACGCTTGTTCTCTTCCGCGATCGTTTCTTTTTTGTCATCGTGGGCGTCTGTTTCTGGTTCGAATATTGGGAATCGACGGGTCTGCTTTTTTTTTTTACATATCGCTAATCGCAAATTCGTATTTATAGATCGAAAGAGAAACGGGCTTTGATAAAAGAGGAGGGCGTTCTTGGTAATCTGTAATCGAGTACCATTGGCCCCCCCGTCCTACGGTACTAACGTGACGAAATTTGAAAATACCCAATGGGTTCATGAATAAAACGGGAAATAAAATCATTGATAAATGCTGATCGAATTTTTTGTAAATTATGATCCAAATCCAAGAGCACAATGATGACGATGGTGAAACCATTAATCGACGTATCAATGCGGTTGGGAGGAGGCATCCAGCGTACCGGACGTATCGAGTCGTATGTTGACGGGGTGACCGCAGCTAACCAGTAATAAATAAAAAAAATGATTGGTCCAACAATCAATTCCATAGGGACGTTGATTAGTGCTAACCAAATTGCAATATTACCATCGTCATCATCCATTTGGATCCTCATCACTCTTTTACCATCATCGTCATTTGGATCAAAGTTTGCTACGATGCTGTCCAATCAACATGAATTGCCTTTCTCCGCTTTATTTTTGCTTACGAATAAACAGCAGCAATGATATTAATTATCGGTCTACACGACGTACGTTCCGCTACGAAGAACATTTAGAGATCGAATAATGAAATTTTCGACGCCGAAAAAATCGGAGTTTGAGTTAATAAATAAAAGAACCCGCAAGAATTGTGAAGTATGATTGAAAGTGAAGCGAAGTCATACCCTGTGTTTGCGCCGATGTCGCTTACTGCTGGTGCTACGCGTGTCCCCAAAGAGAAAATCATCCCTCGGGAAATGCGGTGGTCCCGAGTACGTTCCGGTTCTTTTTTTCGAGCTCGTTTTTCGGGATGAGCACTTGCTCGAGGTGGGGCGTCGTTTTTCCTCGCCGCGAAACAATTTGCCGAATATTTTCATGCTCACTTGCCCAATCGATTATTCCGATGACATAACGTATCAACCTCGCGATTCACTAATTTTATAAACAATTTGAAATTTCTTGGGTATAGTTGAAGAATGGCCAACGAACGATCGGGAAACGAGGCAACGACGTCAAACGGAAGGAGTTTGGAGTTTCGGATGGATTTTTATCCGTACGTGACACACTTGGTCTATGATCACCGATGCACTAACTTGACACGCGGAAGCTCGGCTAGTGGCGCATGACCGGTACCACTATATCTGTCGCGTGTCGGTGAGTTCGAATATTACGAACCTCGTCAATCCGAAGCCGATGTACGTTTACACGTTTCGCGTGTGCCTTCACGGAGCGTGTTTCTCCGCAACGTATCACGAGCCTCGGGGAATGCGGGGAAAAAGGGCGGGAAACGAGGGGCGGTTCCGATTATCGTAACACCGTTCAAACGATGAACTAAGCACAAAACCCCTACGGATTGATCACGGAATCGAGGCTCAAAGAGATTTACTTTTTTTTTTTTGAATTACGAAAATGGAAATAAAAATTGATGTGAAATGGAAAAGAAGAAATTTGAAGGCAAACTAATTTAAAAAAAAACCCGGACAAGTGCAAGTCGGATTCGACCACCGCGGGTTCCGTTCAAATTTGTAGGTACATATTATAAATCATTGAGGAATCCAGTCTCGCAGTTTTTTTTCGAATTTTTTTTTATAGATTTAATTACAAATGTATAGTTTTGAGATTTTTTCCCTGTACTTGTAGTATAAGACGTTAATGCTTGCTAAATTTCCAAGTTCTAGGTCAACGGAAAATACTCTATAAATTTTGATTCCCTTGAGAGTTTAAATATACGTTTTTTTTCTTGTGACATAAAAGGTCGTATCTTCTTTTTACTTAAACTCAGAAGTTTGATTTTTTCAGAGATTCAAAGGACTGTAGACCTGAGTATATGGTTTTAATTTCAACTTGATATCTCCACGCGTTCCCGAGATAAAGGGCCTTGGCAGACGGACGGACGGATAAAAAAGTGATCCTATAAAGGCTCCGTTTTTTCCTTTTGAGGTACGGAACCCTAAAAAGAAAAAATAAATTACTGGGAAGAAGGTGCATCTCTTGGGAACCTTTTTGGTTGGAAACGAGTCGAATTTGGTTCGTATTTATCGTTTTCAAATTTTTATTGAATTATACTGAATAAGAATTCAGTATTTATTAGCAAAACCCTCAGTTTTTGTCACAATCTATTTCAACACACAAAAACGCCGTTTTCTGAACTCTCCCGATGAAATATTGGATCGACGGTGAATAATTCGGTGACAAATCGTAATAAAAAAAAGCCCTTCGACCATTTTTACCATTTTCTTGAAATCGCCGAGGTTGCAAAATGTGCGCCTGCGTTGGATCGTCGTTGATCGCATTACCGGGCACGTGACAATCGTAACTACGGTGACACAATGAGCAGTCCAACCGGTTATATGAGTAATCGACCAAGATGCAACGGCTCGTAAATACCGATCGCAAAAAGGCGTCGTAAAAATCCGATATACCAACGCGTAACGCTGTGTATTTTTTTGAACGCGAACGAAAGCGATCGCGGAGGTGAAAAATAGGTGGATCTTAATTGCTGGTGAAAATAGTTCGAAAATCAAGCAGTTTTTTTGTCAATTGATTCGTCAGAGGTTAAATAGGTCAAAAACTTTACGAAAACTGGTTAGTCGCTAAAAAGACCAGTTTCTTTCTGGATTGATACAATAAAGACTACTCTTTTGGTTTTACGAGATTTTTTACGATTATCGTTGTCAACGTGCCGACTAAGGAAAAAACGTTATCAATGGGTTTCAACGTATCCTGAAATTGGACCAACGATCCCAAATCATCAGCTGGTAATTTGGATATCGAATTCTTGGAGAGTTTCATTTACGAAGGTGCAAAGGATCCGTTGTTTACAATATTGTAAGATGGTTGAACGAATCAGCCTTCGTCGAGCTGCTTTGCTCGTGAGTGACGAGGAAAAACAAGGGAATCGAAACGACCATAGGGAAGATGGATTAGAAGCCATAGGGATGAACCAGAGTTCGTTAATTCTCTGGCATGATTCTTCCCCACACTCGCACATCGACATAACCTCATCTCACCCTCTTTTCCTTCATACTCCTATTTCACTTTTATGGAGAACACGAGTTATCGCCCAAGGGTGTTCTCCGTGAATTTGTGGGATTTTCGTTGGATATTTACCACATTTACGCTGGGTCATCAAAATAATGAATCTTCATGAATAATCCGGAAGTTAGATCTCATTCTTTCATTGATTGGGACTATTCATCGACTCGAAAGATTTAACCACACGGAAATACGTTTTTCGGTATTTCCGGGTGGATTTTTAAAAAATCGCTAGAATTTTGAAAAATTTAATGGATTATTGTTCCTAATGGAATAACAATACACAATTTTAGGTTCTTCCCAGAATACTTCAATAGTTATAAAAATATGAATTTAACGCGATCGCTTGAGGGAAAACGTGTTCTAAAAGCGTCAATGAATGGATCCAGATCTGCTCCTAGTGGCAGAAGAGAACACTAAAAGAACAGGTATTTCACGTAGCAAAAATACCAGCTGATGTTAATGAAGGAAATTCCGTTTTTCCCTCAATGTATCATCTGTCGGTAATTTGTTCTTTCGAAACCGTCGGTAAAGTCGGAATTGCTGAAGATAGGATTGTACGAATGCAATACCGGTTGCGGCATCGATTCGAGGATTCCCACGAGGTAGAAACTGGGGAAGAACGCGAACGAGGCTTCGAAGCAGCTGGAATGTGGGGCCCTCTTGCATCCATCGATCAAACCCGGCAATCCATTGTAACTTCATTTGTTACATTATCAATAATTACCCAAAACTCAATGTACTCAACTTCCATATAGTTTCCCAATGATTAATTCATCGTTACAACAAATGTTTTAAATCGTAAAAAGTCGCAGTTCTATTTATTTGAAACTCAGCCTAATCGATCGCTCGATCCTAAATCTTGATGATTCAAGATTTTCCTAATTTCCGGTAATTTACTTCCGTTTCGTTATGCAACCATTAAAACACGTGGAAACTGTTTTCCCACGAACGACCTTGTGAAATTAATATATTTACAACTACTGAACTATTTAGTGCAAAATTCTAAAATAGAGCATTATTGGATACCCTATTTTAGATAAATAATTAATAATAATAACCTTATATAATTAAATTATATAATATTGTATAATCTAAAATAGATTGTTATTATATAACCTATTATAGGTTGAAATTCCACCAACTTCAGATACTACGAAGGATCACATTTTCAAGAATATTGGCGATTTTTGAATATCCATTTTGATATTCATCCGTTCATAACTTAACCTGCCTGTGCTGCCATATATCGAAAATAAAAAAAATAGTAAAAGAGCTTCGAGCGAAAGAAAACTCACCGGTTCGTCGACCGGCTCGTCCAGGACTTCGAGGATCGGATCCGAACCCGTGGGAATTCCATTTGGATGAACGTAAGAAGCGCGATGATTAGGGGGCGGCGGTGGGGTACCCGAAGGGGTCGGTGATATCGAGCCACCTCGCGAATGATCCTGAAAATCGCTGCGTCTGCGAGAATCCGAAAGAGGGCTGAAAAAGGAACGAAAAGAAATTACAAGTTAAACAAACATATTATAAACAACAAATTAAGGTTTTTGCTAAAAATATTTTTTTGAATTTTTTTTATCAACACTGGAAAAAAACGGCAACGATTTTCATCCGCTCAAAGCTACCCTTATAAAGGGGTGAAAATTGAAAAACATCCTATCTCCGGCTCGTAGAGAAAAAAAAAGATATAATAATTTGTTTTATGAGCGTTATAAATTGTGGGAGTAGAAAAAAAGCTCGTGAAAGTAATGGCGACGAATTTCATTCACCTGAACCCACCCTCGGAACAGTGGGAGGGATGAAAAGAAATCCTATTTCCGGTCGGTTTGATGCAATCTATTTTTTTATGGTGTTATAAATTCGGCGACCCGAAAAGTGCTTGTGAAATGAATGGCGACGATTTTCATCCACCGGAACCCACCCTTATCGGGGGGCTGAAGGTTAACAAAAAAAATTCTTTTTCCGGTCGGATTGATATATGCATTTTTCATCGGCGGTATAATGTTTTAGCTCGAAAAGAGCTCGTGAAAAAAAAAATGATTGCAATTTCATCCACCTGAATTCACCCTTATCGGGGATGATCTATGGAAATAAAATCTTTTTCCAGTAATTGAGTATTGCTACTGGGATTATTATTATTATTGTTTACAAATGTTCATTAGCGACAAAAATTACTAATTAAATAAATAAGGTATCATTTGTTAAACCAATAAATAAAATACAATAAAATAAAATTGTGAGCATAATAATAAATTTTGCAAAATCCCGTTGATTGGATTTAAACGAACGAACGTTTTTATGGAACATGCATTTTCTTTTTTCTTTCAAATTTGGGAAGTTTCCTTTTGGAAAATTCCTAAATTTCTGATCGCAGGTACGTTTGACGTTTTTGGCATGATAAATTTGTGCGGCCTTGATATTCGTTTCTCGATCTGAATTCCCACAAGTGTCGTTATCGTTTTCCAACATAGAATTCGTAGATAAGGCAACGATTTCTTTTTTTCTGTTTCATAAATAAGCCAGAAATTTCATTTACTCGCAATATCGTATTTTCAGATTCATACACGTAAACCTCAAGTGCGTTAACATTCGTGAGTTCGGGGACGCCCAATGACGAATCGGGCCAATGACTTCGCGTCGCATTATTGTCGTTACAATTCTTTTTTTCTTTTTTCAATTATTCTTTATCAATTCGATCATTATCAAGATCATTGGCGAAACGCCAAGAAAGCTATTTAATCGTACTTCGCAAGATGACCAAAGAATTATCAAACTTTACGATATCAATTAGTCACCGTGAATGTCCGGGGACGAAAAAAAAAAGAATTATCACCTCGTGAGTATATATAACCGGTGGAAATCTTGATAAGTTAATAAAACGGAATATTGAGACGCGTCTTGATAAGATTAAACGTAAAGCGTAGCCCGTTAAACGGAGAAATACGTATCTCCGCGAATTTTAATTCTCGTACTTTGCAAAGTTACGTACGACGTGTGTACAGCTAAGTTTTATTTTGGTACTGAGATAGTGCGTTACGTGTAATCAATGAATTTTTCTCGCTCGAGATACGTCTCGAGTTTCCTCGATGTACGTCCTCCCCGCGCGTCAAACATCTCATTTTAACCGAAGGTGAGGAGTAGGACGATTTATGAAACGAGCCTTCCAGAATATACCCGAACAAACCCAAACAAACCCAAACAATCTCATGATTTATAGAAATAATTGATGTTGTTTGGGTTTGTTTGGGTTTTATTATACGACTAAATATCACTAGTGGTAACTGATTAAAGTAATTTATGGCGAAACAAAAAATTTCCCGGCAATATTAAGGTGTAGCCCTAGTTTTGCGTAATTAACGTTAAAATCGGTGTTCGCACTTGGAAAAAAAATGTTGGCTTTCTAAGTCTAGGGAATTGCAAAACGGTATACGTTTGTAGCGAGTAATTTCTAGAAATAATTAAGGTGGTTTGGGTTTGTTTGGGCTACGTTATATCAAACTCCATAATTCCTGGAAACAATAAAAAATACCAATCTCCAACGACTAAATATCACTAGTGGTAACTGATTACGACTAAATATCACTAGTGGTAACTGATTAAAGTAATTTATGGCGAAACAAAAAATTTCCCGGCAATATTAAGGTGTAGCCCTAGTTTTGCGTAATTACCGTTAAAATCGGTGTTCGCACTTGGAAAAAAAATGTTGGCTTTCTAAGTCTAGGGGATTGCAAAACGGTACACGTTTGTGAGCTAGTGATGAACCTTTTGCATGCCCGGTTGATTGAATCAACACAACGTAATGGCAAATCTAATTAAGCTCTCGTTATTCATAACTACAAAGATGCGGTACGATCCGACTCAGCTGTGGACAAAAATTCGTTCAACTGTGTAATGGTGAATCGTGCCGTGTACGAGGTACTTCGGGGAGTCTCGGTTGATCAAGAGTTTACTCGGTTGGTACACCCACGCACACACACGCGCGTGCTAATGTGAATAACAATTGAAATTACTCTAACGTTTCTACTTGCTCTTCGTAATCGCTCCGTTTTAGAGGATAGAGAAAGAGCAAGAAAGAGAGAGGAGAAAAGGGACGGGGAGGAGAGGGCGAAGAGAAAGAGAGAAGATTCAAGTTGCTAACGAGACTTCGTGCTTTCTTCACGTCTCGTCTCACTCGCGTTACAATGTCCCATTCGTACGAGCATCCAGGACGAGGGTTATTACGTGCTCGAGTGCGCAACAGTCCCGATCGTGTGAAACTGGAGTAAACTTTTTTTTAAATACATTTTTTTTTAAACTTTTTTTCTCACGTTGAATAAGTTCTCGCTGTTTTTTTTGGGAATATTGATTTTTTCTATTGCTATTTATGTTTTTATTTTTTTGGTCATCGTAATAGCTCGGAAGGATGCAGGCGGGATAAAGTTTTTGTCTCTTTGTTACGTGATCGAAAGTGAGACTGGAGTAAACATTTTTTTAAATACGTGTCTTTTTTTTTATATCTGGATGTTGAATAAGTTTTCGCTGTTTTTGTGGGGGAAGTGATTTTTGTAAATTATTTATGTTTTTTGTTGTTTTTTTTTAAAATCATAATAGGTCGCGATTGTGTACGCGGGATAAAGAGGCAAAGTAATACTTTTTTTTGTCTTAAACTACGCACGCAGTCCGCGAAGCCATTCGTTGAAAAACAGCGAGAAATTATTCAACCTTCTAATATAAACGCGTTTATCGAAGAAAAAATCGGGATCTCAGAGTTGTTCTCTTTTTTTTTTTTTTTTTTTTTTTTTTTTTTTTTTTTTTTTTTTTTTTTTTTTTTTTTGACGAATTTGCACTGTTAAGAATCTGACTTGGATCCTTTAGCGAAGCAAATTGCCGGAAGTTCTTGGTCTCGCCGTTTCTCTCGTTCACCCCCTTCGTCTCAGCCACACGTACACTTCGCAATCCCAGGACAATCTTTCACTTCCGACAAAGCTAATGGGCACTCGCTCGTTACGATTTCGTTCCTCATCGCTCTTTCTCTTTCTCTCTCTCGCACTCTCTTTCTCCCTTGAAGAGGGATTAAAGCAGGAAGTATTAAAATCTACCTTGAGGAAACATGTTTCGATTGATGACACGTGTTTTTTTTTTTTGACAAAGTACATTTAATCCCTTTTTATTTTATATCATGATAAATTTGATTTATTTATTTACTTATTTTCTTACTGATTACATTTATTCAAAGAAATATATAAAATAAGCGACCGAATAAATAAATAATTTAATCAATTTACTAAATAATATGATAAATAACATAAGCGATTAAATAAATAAATAAATAATTGAATTAATGAGATTTAAAAAAACGATACGAACAATATCAATACATTTTATTGATCTATTTTACTTTATCCATTAATACAATTGTATATTATATTCATATACATAATTTGATTAATTCGTTGCGTTTATTCAATTTGTCAAATTAATTATTTAATCATTATATCAACACCAGTTATTTATTTATACGTATATTTTTCGTAGACCGAAGTGTCTCGAAATGTCAAAGAATTTTCAATGAAATTTTTATTTTCGGAAGTTTGATTCTTCAATTTACCTTTCCTTAATTTTTTCATCACAATAAACGTTAGCTTCCACCAAAACCCGGAAAAGTAAATTCGTCCACTATTGAAATATTGGGGGAAACTGGTAATATCGAAGATAGGCGAAAAACGAGTGAAGCGAAGATGCGAAGCCTATCGTAAATCTGTTGAGTGTCGTGCTTGCTAATTGCAGAAACTTACGACTGACAAATAATGTCAATCAACGCTAATTAACAGTGTTTTTTTTTCTTTTTTTTTTTTAATTTTTCGTCTGCATTGACTTTCACGATTCGCACATTTCGTTTTCACTTTATTTTCACCGTGTAATCTAATCCTCTTTCGGTCCGAAGTCTAATCTCTAATCATTGATTTATCTGTCCTGGTACAAAGCGATGGCAAACATTTCGGCACCACGTTGATGAGTGTGAAAATAGTATCGTTCGGACAATACGAAGTTTTATCGGTTGCACGATGAAAAGTAAAACATAAATTCCCATGCGAAGATAAAGTTAATCATCCAGTGGCATTTGCTTTTCATGACGAAACCTTGATATCAGTGAGATAGCCGAGGCCGGATCGGACTTTATCGCTCATCTCAATTTCCCCACAATAGCGAAACGCTCTTCGATTCCCTTTCGAGCGTTGCGTTTTTTTTTTTATTTTAAATTTTTTAATTGAATTTTTATTCTCTTTCGTACATCACGGTATATCCCCGTTTTTATCCAATTAATCAACATCGATAATTGGGTCGTCGGCGGGCGAAAAATTTCCACCGCGACGTCAATCAACTTCCGGTCGAAAATTCGGGCCGTCAATGTACCCTAATAGCGCGAGAAGTTTTCGATCTTGAAACTTCTGACGATCGATGCATCCACGGACCTCGAGGAGACGTAACAATAACTCGGACTCGAACAATAATAATGACTCGAGTCGGCTAAATTCTACTTCGTTTTGGGTCCAAACGACCCGCGAAACACTGATCCTGTGGTTTGGAAAACGGACGAATTACCGAAGCTATTGGAGAATAAAAACGCTTCGAGGTGTACCCGAAATATGCAACGGTGATGATGACGAGGATTATTGATACTGCCGCTGCTGATGAAGATGATAATGATGATGCTGATAACGATTATGATTAAAATTCTGATGACAATGATTATGCCGATAATGATGATAAAAATGGTAATAACGACGATTGTACCGATAATACTGATGATAATGGTGATTATGACAATAATTTTGATGATAATGAATATGCTGATGATGATAAAAAAATCCGACGCTAATAATGCTGATGATAACGATGATGACACTAATTTTCAACGTGAATATATTGATGATGATACGAATTCTAACGCTGCTAATGCTGACGATAAAAACTCTAATGACGATCATAATACTGATACAATTTTTGATGACAACGATGCTAAAGCTGCTGATGAAAATGCTCACGACGATTATCATACCGAGGCTGTTTATGAAGCAGCTTCTGCTGATGATGACAATAACGATGAGGGACACGAATCGCAGATGACGATGATGACGATACGATGATGACAAAAATACTAATGGCCATTATAATGATAACGACAAAAATACTAATGATCATTATGACGCTGATGACAACAACAACGCCACGGATAATGCTGATGTTAACGATGATACATAAAATACCGACGACGATAAAAACACCGATAAAAGCGTTCAAACCGATGACAATAACGAAGATGTTATTGATCCCAAAAGGACTGACGAAGGAAATACCGCTTCTTTACTCGATGATGCGGAGGGGCCGCAAAATTCTCACGGCAAACAAGCGTCTCGTATGGACCAATTGTCGGCACGACAAGTGATTCTCCAATCGTAACGGAGGAGACGTTACCGTTGTCTCTTTGAATTTATACGACGCGGCGGGACGAGAGCGAACGAGACGCACACGAATCGGATATAAATCTTGCGAGATAAGAGCCACGGTGGGGTGGGGGGCTGAGGGTGATAGACGAGAGGAGGGATCGTGGGAGGGTGAGGTAGACGAGGGACCAAGAGACTCACGGACTCGAGAGAGAGAGAGAGAGAGAGAGAGAGAGAGAGAGAGAGAGAGAGAGAGAGAGAGAGAGAGAGAGAGAGAGAGACAAAGTGACAGAGAGAATCAGTATGAGCTCCGACAGGCTTCAACATCGCCGATCGTGTCAGAAGTTTCCGACACTTTGCGCGCGCGAGAATGCGTTTGGATCTCGAGCGCAAAGAGAATAGTGCTGGGGGTTGCGAGGGTGAGAACCGCTCGTTAGAGCACATCCACGCGGAGCCTCGCAATCGTACCGAAATTAGCAATAATAATAGAACTAATATTAACAACAACAACAACAACAACAACAACAACAACAACAACAATAATAATAATAATAATAGTAATATTAGTAGTAATAGTAATAATAGTAATAATAGTAATAATAGTAATAATACACGAAACAGTAATCAAAGTTGCGGATATCGGGAGGGTGAAAGTGAATCTTTTATTCGAGATCGTGGTGAGGAGACTGGCGAGGAAACGTACGACCAAATGAATCGAGGTGAACCGATCTCTCATGAAGAAAACAACCCCCAACGAGATACTATTAAAGACATTGAATTGAAGAATTTTGAAGATCGGGGGAGAGTCATCGATACAATGGATAGTACGGAAATTACGATATCACAGAAGTCACAAGAAAATGGTACCGTCATGGAACCGATGCTCGAGAAAACTGGACCCTCGGGGAGAGCCCATCAAGAAGGGAGAAAATTCTATCAGTATGTGGCTACTTTGATCGGTGAGTTTTGAGTTTCGAGAGGAAATTGGTTCGTGGTACATCGAGGGGTTGATTTTCATTAATAATAATTAGTGACAGCTTGGAGAAAAGGATTGAGTTTGTTTTCTATCGTTTTGTTCAAATCGATTTCGAGAGATCGATATTTTTTTTTTTGTTCAATTTCTTGAATATTTTTTATTTAATATTTTTAAAAATATTTTTTAATTTCCGTTTTTTTTATTATCATAAATAAATTGTTACGCGGATTTACATGATTTATTTCGATGTAATTACTTTAACGAATCTTTGACGATTTGCGAAGATTAAATGTGCCAAAAGAAATTGGGGCGCATCGCGAATATTGATTTTTCATTCGAGATCGAAAATTAATCGACCAAAGACCAAAAAAGTGTTTTCCGATTGATCAAGCTTGCGACGATATTACCGGAAACGTATGACACACGTTAGATAAATTCGTATTTCATATATCTCGCGATTCCACTTATTGATGTTTACACTGTGAGTGTACGCGTACATAAATATGTATGACACATGTCGAGGTGGACGTTCCAATAATTACGGGTATCGAAGTTAAAGATTTCACACGATGATTTATATTGAAATGTCAATTGAAGGTAAAAGTATATTTCTCCTTTAATTTCTACATTTCCTCTTGTCAATGCTCTCGGGGTGTCTCATGGTCCAATTTCGCTTTGTTTGCAGTAATATTTTTCTTTCAATTATCTACGGCAATACTTCATGGCAAAAAACATTATTTTTATGGCTGAAACTGGCTTTTTGATTTCCAAATCAATTTTTTTTGGCTGAAATCATTTATTTTGATTTCCGAATCAATTTTTATTGGCTGAAATCTTTTATTTTGATTTTTAAATAAATGTTTGTAGCTGAAATATTTCCTTTCGATTTCCAATTCAATCTTTTTATTTTCAAAATCATTTTTATATAACTCTTACCTTTTGATTGACAAAAAAAAATTAATCTGGGAATATGCAACATCGATCGGAATAAAAGCTTTCGTAAATCAATAAAAATGTTTTTCCTTTAATTAAAATTTAAAAAATCCATCGCATTTCAGCGATGTACAGTTCGACAACATCAGAAAAAAGACGGATTATGAGTATTAATTCTGATTTTTTAAATATCGTAGTAACCATAAGTTTGACATTGCTGGGATACTGTGGAATTTTTTGCAACGACGAAAATTATTCAATGAAGACATTGACACACGAACTAGACATACGTGTCTGTCATTAGTCACGGTAGATTATGATGGTAGATTCGACTTTATAAATTTTCGTGACTCGGCTCATCGTCAAATATTGCAATTTGCCGGTGGGTTTTCTCTCGTGTTCAGGATTCTCGATTTTTTTTTTTTTTTTTTTTAAAAAGACGATCGTGTTTTTCACGGCCAATTATCTCAATTATCGTTACGCCACAGCTACGTTAATCGTTCGTAAAGTTTCACGCGCTTTCAATTGTCCTCGCTATTTTCGAACGTCCGTGTTTCGTCTTATCCCCGAGATAGCCGAGTGCGCGTGTATTGGTCGATGCGTGGACCGGCACCGAGTTACCAGTCTGATACGAATACTCGGATCAAAGTGGACTCTGATACGGATTAGAACGGAACATGTGGTAATCGAAAAATGATTGGCTCGTTTATTGTTCAAACGTATTTCTGCATATCGATGGATGGAAAACAGATGAGAGGCGGATACGGATTGATGACACTGACGATGATCAGAGAAAGACTGCATTGGTATGGAGAGCCCAAAAATTATAAAAATTTCGATCAAGAGCAGCGATTATTTATTTATTTTTATTTCTATTCAGACTATTAGATTTTTGTAAGCTTTTTGAAACTGCGGGATCATAGAAACGTTTTCACGTATATAACTTCAATATTTGTAAAGTTAAAAGTGAGCGATCATGATTTTTTAAAATTCTTAAATTTTATTTTACAAATTTCAACTACGAAAATCATGCAATTCGGTTTAAACGTTTTATAGTGATTTATAGTAATAATCCGAAAAATGATTTTGGCCTATTAAGAAAAAAAGGATTAAAAAAAAAAAGAATCGTTGCGTTCCAACAATGCAAACTTGAAGAGAATTCTCGTTACGTTTTCAACGATCCTTCAAAGTCATTGATACGTAGATAGCCACGAAATCGTATCGTAACGAGTGACAAGAAAGCTGGATTGGAGAAAAGTGCGTTCAGGGTCACGAGAATGATTGATTGGAACTACGATCGTTGTTGAAGAAACAATAATAAATGACGAAGACTCCGCGAACTCTTCAACGTGCTGGCCCTCCCGTTTCTTTATCTGCGTTCTGTCATGAATCCACGAGGGGTATCAAACATTACAATTAAAACGTAAATTTTTCTACATTTTGCAAAATTCAATATTTTTCACTTTTTCGCCTAAAACCAATTTGAAACTGCGGATTGAATCGAGAAATCGATCGGGAGTCTCATAGGAATTCGCTTTGTAACAGCCTGATAATTTTTATTGACTCGCATTATCGCTCTTTGTTTTTCCCCTTTTTTATGCAATAATCTCGTTGGATTCGCTCTATCTTTTGTGTAACACCTCCAATCGCGACAGTTAATGACTGCAGCATTTTCCAACGTTTCCAAGAGTACACAGAGTATGTATACAAAAGCGATAAACTCGTTGGTTCTCCCGCCCTTTTTTCAACTTGTCTACATTCATTTTTTTTTTGCCTCTTTCGATTCAACGTTCTATCACTCGGAATCCAGCGTTTTGTCCCCGACCCTAATTCAAACACGAATGACAACGATCGTTTGAAAACTGCAATCGAAGATAGGAAAAGCAGAGGCACGTGAAGAAAAAAAAATGAACAGGACATCCCTAATGAAAAAGTAGCTTCAAGTGCTTATTTAGGAATTCCCTGATGAGGGAAGGGTAAGATTGAGGCTTTTTAAGAGGAGAACTTAATTAGGGCTCTCTTGATAACGAAAGGTATTATTTAATATTTTTTTTACGAGGGATAAGAAAATCCTGAATATTAAAAATGATATATATTTAAAGTTTTCGGACACCAATTACTATATGTCCCTGTATTCGGAAACTTTCGTGTCCCAATGTTTCGACATGTTATTATTATTATTTATTTATTTATTTATTTATTATTCTTATTATTATTATTTATTAAGTTCGTTAACTTTCATGAATATCGCTAATATAGCGAAACATTCCAACTAATCTCCGAGCAATGGGACTCGTCCGAGGATCGGTACCGTCCCCTTAAATACCTTCTTCTAAATTTTTTGTGTTTTACCAAAGTGAAATTTCAATTCCAATACGAAAAATTACATTCTTCGGTAACAAATAGTGACAAGTTAATGGGGGTCCGTTTGAGGCTACCCTATTAGGTTTCTAATAAATGTAGGAAAATTTGGATTTGGACGTGGACTCGACTAAAGCATTTTCAACTTCCTTTCTGATAATTGAATTTCTACAGAAATCGAGAAGAGTTTGCCCAGGAATGTCGATGCACTTGTGAAATGACACAGTAGCAGTTTACGGTTCTATGTAACGATAAATAAAAAATGTTATCTTCTGTTTCAACAGCTGGTCTGATGGCGATGCAGAGTGGGATGGCGTTAGGTTGGACATCGCCGATACTACCGTACCTGAAGTCGAAGGAATCGTTTTTACCGGAGGTATTGACGGATACGAAGGAGTCTTGGGTGTGTTCGTTGCTGGCTGCAGGAGCAGTATTAGGCGCGGTACCAGCCGGCAAGATAGCTGACAGAATCGGTAGAAAAGCGGCGATAATCGGTACAGCCTTGCCGTTTCTCGTTTCGTGGTTGATGTTCATATTTCTGGGTACCGTGACGAGCCTTTACGCGGCACGTTTCATCGGCGGTATCGGTGCCGGAGCGGCCGGGGTTCTCGTGCCCGTTTACATCGGGGAAGTTGCCGAAGCTTCGATTCGAGGTGCCCTAGGTAGCTTCTTTCCGCTCCTCTTCTCGCTCGGTATAGTTTACGTATACGTCGTAGGAGCGTACACCAGTTACACGATTTACAACGTGACCTGTTGTTTGTGCCTGGTGCCGTTCTTCGTCCTCGTTTATCTCCTCCCGGAGTCGCCGATGTGGCTCGTCCATCGTGATCGCATGAAGGCAGCTGCGGAATCCTTGAGAATCCTCCGGGGTAAAGATTACGAAGTGCAAAGGGAAATAGGGTTGCTTCGGATCGAAGCGGACAGATTGGAAAGTCGACGAGGCGGAATGAGAGATTTGATAGGGACCAGAGCCGGCAGAAGAGCCTTCGTGACGTGCGTAGGTCTCATGTGGTTTCAACAGATGTCCGGCATAGACGCGGTACTCGTTTACACCGTGTCGATATTCCAAGACGCCGACAGTACCATCGAGCCTTACATCGCTACGATAATAATCGGCATCGTTGAAGTCGTTATGTCGATCGTTGTCGCGATTGTTATCGATCGTTTCGGGAGGAAACCTCTTTTGGTTCTTTCCGGTACAGCAATGTCCATCTGCCTTGGCGTTTTAGGCTACTACTTCCAACTGAAGGATCACGGAAGTGACGTTTCGTCGATCGGCTGGCTACCGCTCACTTGCCTATCCTTGTTCAACATCGTTTTCAGCGTGGGATACGGCTGCGTTCCTTTCGCTGTCATCAGCGAACTATTCCCACCCGAAACCAAAGGCGTCGCCAGCAGTATCTCCATTATGGTCAACTGGAGCTTAGTCTTCACCGTTACCAAAATCTTCCCGACTATGGTCGACTACATGGGCCAAGCAGCGACCTTCTGGACCTTCGGTTTCATGACTGCCATGTCAGCCGTTTTCGCGTTTTTCCTCGTACCGGAAACCAAAGGCAAAACTCTTCAGGCCATTCAGACCAAACTTGAGTTTCGCAAGGACAAAAGGGAAACCTCGAACGACAAGGAACCCGCATAAAAAGAAACCGCTCATTCATTTGTCTTCTTCTTCTTCTTCTTCGTCACAGACTGATTCGAGATCCTCGATACGGTGATACCTCGAAATCCCTTATTCCAGAATTGTTATTCGTCGATTCGACGAACACGATGTATTATCATTTTTCATAGGTTATTGTTTGTATTAATTGTTGTTAAATCGTTGTGTCGTTTTTTTTTTTCACGACGTTGAAACTTGCAGCGTTGCCACGAAGATTTTATCAGTGTTTCAATTGCCAATTGACATTTTCGTTGACAGTTAGCACTCTCGTTATTGTACAAAATTATATTTTTCATTTCGTGAAATGAAATACTAAAAAATGTTTCGGAAAAAAATTATTTTCGTTGCAACGACGCTGCAAACTTCGACAGTCTTGGACAGCTTTGAAATATGATTTCGAACTGTAAAGAAAAGAGTATATTGCAGAAAAATTTCGTTCGGTTGGAACGATGAAAACTTCAAGCTCGCGTAATGTTGGACCACAATGAAAGTGGAGAAAACGGATATCGTTTACGTTGCACTGCAACGATGCAAACTTCAAGAGCATTTATCGTGAACACTTTTTCATCAGCGTTCATAACCCCTCCGTGTGCCTCGAAAATAAACCAAGTTGAAGAAACGCAGCATCCCTGCAATTTCATACGTAATGGATTCGAGTGTAAAAAAAAAAAAGAAACGAAATTGCAACTCCGATATAATTTACGAATCGCGGTAAGCTCTTCTCGATATACATATTGTAAAGAAAAATGTACGAATAAATAAAGTTTACATTTGTATTCGGATTGTGATACGGGAAGTGGAGTAGGCAAACGTACTAATGCTTCATCACGAATGTTTTTATAAGTTAGGTATAATCCAAATTAAATCGTATTATCTTTTTAATAAATATATTTTTATAAATTAGGTATTTTCGTGATTGAATCGTATTATCCATTAATGAATGTATTGTTATAAATTCGTTATTTCTCTTATTCAATTGAATTATCTTTTGATCAGATATATTTTTATAAATTCGGTATCTTCCTGATAAAATATAAATATTTCGTTGAATAAATATATATTCATAAATTAGATTCAGTGCCAACAGCAACATGATCGATTTGCTCGGTGTATCGGGTATGGGACTTGGCTTCACGCGACGAACTCTGAGCGTTGATGACAGGATTACGAGTGTCAGAGTTCTTTGCAGGGGAAATCGGCTTATCGTAATGATTTTCGCGTTTGTATGTCTCACTTGGCAGTGTCGAAAGAAAGTACAAGATCCGATAAAAGGGCCATGACCCATTGGGGCGACAGATGGAGAGATTTAAGATAAAACGAAGAACAAAGCGTTGGAACGATCCAAACTTCAATATCTCAAAATTTACAGAATTTTCGATTTATCCTTAATTTTTTCGATACATTTTGGTAAATCGGGGTTACAATGGAATGCTCGATAACCGATTCGATCTTCCGAACGAAACAAAGCTGGACAATTGTCGCTATGAGTCATCAGGGTAAATATCGAAACGTACCAGAGTGTCTGATGGGAAGAATACGGTGAATGGAGCGAAGAGGTGTTTCCGCGAGAGCGATGATGACGCTGTTGGGGTGGTGTGCCAATGCAGTAAACCCCATTGAGAGGAACGAAATAGCCGAGTTGAGCAGGCATCGGTAAAGTGTTGTAACCCGGTCCCGCTCCGTTGCCTCCGTCGTAATAGCATCTCCTTGGTCCATACATCGCGTTATTCTCTTACTTCCCTGAGTACTTGCTCCACTTTGATCACTTCATGAGATCGACTCAAATTGGCAGTCGAAATTACCGATATTTTCACTTTGACGCGTGGAAAGAAAATTGTGACGTCACGATGTCAATTATAGCCAATTATAGACCCCAAGTGTGTTCGCGATTTTTTCATTTTGAACCGTGGACACTGATTTCGGATTCCACCGTGTAAGTTCCGGAGAATGATGATCGCGATCTTCTCACTCCGTAACGTGAAAACAAAATTGGGACGTCGCGATGTTAATCCTGACGAATGATGAACGCCAATCTATGATCGCGATTTTTTTCGTTTTGAAACGTTGATACTTCGGATTCCACCGTGTCAGTCCTAACCAATGATGAACACGAACTCTAATCGTGATCTTTCACCTCGAAACGGTGGTAATGAACTTTGGATACTACAACGGAAGTCCAAAGATCACGAGAAATTGGACTTGATTAAATCGATGTCAATCGTAATTGAAACGTATCAACTCTGTTAAGTGAAAACGTGTCGATTCTCCGAATGGCACTATCGATGTGGATGTCCGGGTCCATCCTTGGCGCAAGTTCGCGCCAGCCAGAAAAACTTGATGCACAATCATGGCCAGCTGTTGGAGGCAAGGGCCTAACTGTGATTCAGCGTCTTATAAATAGTAATGGGGCACATGGCACGTACGGCTAAGCTCTTCGTACTCGAGTTCCCGGCGTGTTACGCTTCCCTCCTCTTCGCTATTCTTTCTCCGTAACACATCGTGTTTTATCCCCAGTCGAGACTACGAAACGTGCTCTCCGATCATTCGCCGCGTCTCCACGATTATCCTCGATAAAGAAGCGCGAAACTCTAACCGCAAAAAAATTTGCCGATCTCGACCCTCGTGACGAGAATACACACACGCGCGAGTTACCTCGAAGCTGACCGGTTAATCACAGGAATTAATTTATCGAATCTACGCTCGACGAAATCCCAATGGTCGCTATTACGCAACAGGAAAATTGGATTAAAGGAATCCCGGTGGAAATAAAAATGCAAAACAAAAAATACAAAGTCCAATTGTTTTGTGATATTTTGAATAGCAGAACTTTAAAAAAAAACGAGTTTTCAAATCGCGATTAAAAATAAACAACGTTACCTAAGCAAAAATTTCGCGTACCGATAGAAATGAAAAATAAAAAGATATTGGAAAGATATTTAAACAAAAGCAAAAGATTTACTTTTTTCTCGAAAAACCAAATTTCGAAAATACAACAAAGACACAAGTGACACGAGCATATTTTTAACAAATTGCAATAATGTTCAAAGTTCGAAATTTTTAAAAGCGAAACGTTCGAGAATGGGTTTAAACGAATAAAAATAAATCAATATCAATGATATAAAATTTTTTCCAACTGCATTAAAAAACAAATAAAAAAAAAAGATTCTTCCTTGATACAGACTTAATAATTCGTATCCTTTAAAAACAATTGCACGCTCCAACTCCAGCGATCAGTCGAATCGTTGAACTTCGTAATTACCGATCATCAAATTTCACAATAATTCAATATCATCGAATGAATAATCAATTCCCTCGATCGTTCAATCGCAATAAATCACACAAGTAACGCACCGATACTTCTTTTTTTAAACTATTTTTCAAAGTAGTAGATAACCACAGTAAAATCGTTTTCCCTTGAAGTCACTATCAAGGACGGTTGAAGAGTAGTTCGACAACCGCGAGACTTATGAGTGAGTGAAGCGTGGCCTCGTCAGAACGAGAAATCGTGGTGGATGAGAATTCGTCGTTTCGAGGTCCTCAAAAAGGGGCCGGAACGCATAATCGAGCGGGCTCGGCGGTTGTGTCTCAAAATATAATGACGAAAAACGTTCCGTGGTACCGAACACGCCCCGATTCAGCGTTGAACTAATATTCTCTTCTCTCGACACTCGAGGCATAATACACCTCGAGCGCGGTTTCTCTCGCCCTCTCACGGAAGCGCGACGACGAACCCCTCGAACTATCCCGCCTGCGCTGCTTCCTCGTGCTTATATATACACATTTGGATATATATATATATGAAATATATTAAAATAATATAATATTATTTATAATTAATAAATATATATGCATATTTCAATTAATATCCTAATAATAATAAATTATTTTTATTCACTGTGTTTATATATATATATATATATATGTATATAAACACAGTGAATAAATATAATTTATTATTATTCTTCATTAATAATAATTCATTCAAGTAATTCGATTAATTTAATAATGTGACGACCCACTGAAATTTCTTCTCTCATCTCAGTTTCGTTTTTGATTGAATTTCATTTAAATCAAACACGAAACTTCCGGAAAGGCGTGTAAAAAGTTCCTCACGATTAATAAATTTATTGATTAATGAAAATGAGTATTTTTACAGAATCGTCAATCAGAAATTTGGAACAATCCAGCTGTGTATAATTTTGAATTATAAAAGAAATGAGAAATGGATATCAAGGATTCGTTCGCTTTAAAAGAAGCAAACTTCAATCCTATGTTTAAGTCGTTTAAGGTGTGAAAAAAAAACATTTTTTCTAGGCAATTCTGAACGTTATTTGGGGTCGATTTAATAGGGGGTTAGAATTTAGCTTTCGACGAATCAGAGAGGAGGATTCATCAGAAGCTGCCGAATAAACGGAGCTTCGTTAAGGTCGAAACCCTCGCACTTTGAGAACGGTTATTCCGATACCGAGCATCACGAGACTGCGTGGGTTTGTGCAAAGGTCAGCGAGATTATCGGTGTAACAGTTCAGGATAAACGATGGTAGGAATACCGGATACTCGGCTGATCAATCAGTAGGCCAGCAAGGAGCGTGCGCCTTGACGAATGACTGATTATTTAAAGAAATGCATTGTTCGACTTCGTACGAAGTAGGAGCACGAGGCTGAACGATAACCCAAATGATAAAGATCGATTCGAATCGAAGAGCGATCGAAAAAAGGTCATTCGTAATTCGGCCATCAACAATTACCATTGATCAATAAGACAACGAATAATCCGAAGGTTCGAATTATTTCTTATCGCCGTTCGACAATCGTATCGAAAAGTGATAATCGATAGATTTTATCATCGATAATTTATCGCTCGATCAATCTCCACGCTTTTTATTTTCTTAGAGCATTCCTAATTATAATTTTTTATAATAAAACTAATGATTAAATAATTTTATTTAAAAAATGAAGTTTTTCTCTAATGTTTTTTTTTATTTCATCATTAATTGGTTTTTAAAAATTCCAATCTGAATACTACGGTTTTATTGTTCCTACTCTTATCTCTCAAACCTGACGAGCCTTCGAATTGCAAAGTGCGCACACTTGACCCGAATGATCGTACACGAGAAACGAGTGTAATTTTTATCACTTCCGGTGGTGGCCCAACCGGAGTAGGGACCGCGTTGTGTTGCCTCGAACTTTATTGATTGATGACCCATTTGCTTTAATTAGGTACTCAGCAGGGAGTTCATACTCGCCTCGCTGGTTAACATATTCGCCCGTCACGTTAGTGTGCGAACCTATGTGTTTCTGTATGTAATAGAGATGAAGGAGAGGACTGTGTAGCTTGAATGTCGAGCTGAGTGCGCTCCGATGCCTCGATTCCCAAGAGTACTTTCCCTCCTCGCGCACTTATTGTCCCTTTCTTCTCAACATGTACGGTCGAAATTCAAACCTCGTTTAAAACATCGTTGGAATATTCCACCGTTTTTATTCTACCTGAGAAGGAACGGGAAAAACTTAATTTTTGTTTAACTCCAATAATCAATTCTAATGTAATTTTTAAAACTCCAAGTGAAATTGATTTTTTTTTAACTCCAATAATCAAGTTTGCAGTTTTAGGGTAATTTATGATGATGGACAAAAGACATATTTCTGTTTTGAAATACGCTTAGTATTGGATTTAATTACATTATTTTTTATTTTTTTATTATTGGGATTCATGACATTATATTTTTATTAGGCTCGTGATGAAATAAAAATAATAAATAACAATAGATTATCTTTTTAGAAATTGTTTGTTTTTATATTTATTATAAATAAATTATTTATGTATTTATATATGTGTATTTTATTTTTGTGTTTACATTTCTGTATTTCATATATTATATTTTCATATTTCAATAAATTATTTATTATATTTTTTACATTTTTTTATTGTTCTATCAATCCGAATTTCCTCTAGCTCATTTTAGCTCGTAAATAAAAATTCCTAAGAATGTGTCATTACATTTTGTATCTACGATCAGCAGGAAACATTAGGACGAAAAAAAAATGCCATGCAAACTGCAATGATAATTTCTCGAGTGGCTTTTTTTCATTGGGAAACATTTCAGTCTTGAATGGAAGACTGCCAGGAAGACAATGCGGAAAACGGTAGCAGGAGTAACAGTAAAAAATTATTTCGACAAAAAATGGCATTTTTCACGAGCACTTGGGCGTTTGTAATAGCTCGGAAACCCGGAAATGGCAACTCAAATAACGAGAAGACGAGAAACGCCGCGACGCTTTTAGCTACGCGCTATTTTATACGTCCGCGTATATCCATATCCATATATTCGACTTATACCATAGACTCGACGAAAACGACGTTCAGGCGAATTCGCCGCGAATATATGTTTGTACTGGGATATACGGACACAAATTTAATACAAATTCATATGGAAATATACAGGGTGTCGCGCGACGGAGTGTCATCCGTGAAATGGGGAGTTGGAGGTGAAATTCTGAGTCGATGTATGTGTCAATTGTCAAAAAACATATTCCAGAAACGTTTTTTGCATTTCCCCAGTCTAATTTTGTATTTTCGGCAAAGACTCGGGCATATTCGTAATCAGCGGAAAATTTCCGATTAAATAGACCCTTTAAATGCGAAAAAAACGAAAAAAAATTTTTTTCGACCGCCCAGGCCCACTTTGCTGGAATCTCAAAAATCACGATATTTCAAAAGCTCGTAGAGTAAGCTTCTTGTAGGCTTTGGGGATACATTCGGGGGGTTTGGAAAAGGTTTTTGCCTAACTTAGATAATGGCGTTGGATTCGTATTGATATCACTAATAGTTTTCCCGGAAAATCCGCTTGAAAAACGGCTAAAAAAAACGCAAAGGGGTATGTATGGAAAAATTTGTAAAAATCGATGGTCCAACTTTGAAATTCTGCCAAAAATCAAAAAATCATCGGATTCTAA
>JAPYZI010001932.1:0-27406 GCA_030523105.1 Ophioninae sp. A BG-2022a | reverse complement strand
CCCCCCCCCCCCCCCCCCCCAAAAAAAGACCCGTGAATAATCTACTGTTTTTTTTTTTTAACTTTTCGAGGACAATGCATTTTTGGGTGTCACTTCGAGAATTCCCATACGTTTCGCTTTTTGGTTTCTCGGGAATGTACAGTCTTTCAGAATTTTTT
The DNA here is from genome assembly GCA_030523105.1 of Ophioninae sp. A BG-2022a. Taxonomy (NCBI): domain Eukaryota; kingdom Metazoa; phylum Arthropoda; class Insecta; order Hymenoptera; family Ichneumonidae; species Ophioninae sp. A BG-2022a. The sequence continues at coordinate 27,248 of JAPYZI010001932.1, read as the reverse complement.
TTAAGCTATTTGTAGTGATTTTTTGGCATGCGAAATTATTTTTCGTTATTTTAATGTTGTTAATCGGTTGTTTAAAAGATATTTGTGTTTTTTTGCAAATGTTCAAAAAATTGGTATCACTTGTACATGGTCTTTATATTTTTAATTTTTATTTATATTTAAAGGTCTTTATAGTTTTTAAAAATACTATAGTTTTTGAGATTACATTTATCTGATGGTGTTTGTGAGGTCTTTGGATATAGCAGGAAGCGTCCTAATTCCCATGTTTTTAAAACGACTTTCCCTGTATACATATGTACAAGTATGATTTATAATAAACCACATTGTTCGTCAATTATTCCACGATGTCACAAAAATCCGGCACTTTTTTTCATCGTTCCCTCTTTAGTGTCTGTTTTTACTGTTCTTTTTAAAAAGACCATGGCTCTCTTTATTATTCCGAAGCGTCAGCGCATTTTGTTTTTATCATGCTTCGAGAGTATCGCACTCCAAAGTTAAAAGAATTTTCGAACGTTTTTAAAATTCTTTCTCGGTTATTTATCTCGCTATTTTCGTAGTGTGCTTTGGGAATCGTGTCGCACGAGTTTGATAATGACGGTGCATTTGCATCGTCGAATATCATTTGCCACTCTTCTTTTCATTTATTCTCGAATATTTTTGACATACTAGGAAAAACGTGAAATTCATTTCGCGATCGATAAAGTACTGACATATTGAAGCTTGCGTCGATGGAGTAGAATAAAAAAAAAGAAAAAAACATTTTTCGAATTTGTTTCAACAGATTTTAGCCACCGAAATCCCTTAACCATTTTTTCCTGATGAATAATGGAAAATATACCATTGAAATTTGCAAAACAACTTTTGCATTGCAACAACGGGCAGAGAATTATAAAATGTTCTTTTTTTATAATTTCATGAATTTTTTCAATTTTCATTTTTTATTTGGATATGATAATTTTTTTATTTTTATATCAAACCGTTGATGGTAGTAATTGTTTAATAGCCAAACGCAACATTCTGTTCTCGCAATCTCGTTTAGTAATATTCCCTGTCTGTCTGTCTGTCTCTCTCTTTCAGCTTCGTCTTTTTTTTCGTTTTTCGATGGGTTTCGCCTAACACTGCGAACTGCACGTTAATTTCGAAGACGGGGTGACGAAGCATTATGCGCAAAAGAATGATAATAAAAATGAAAAAAAAAAACACACACAAAAAAATTGGAAAACAAAAGAATAAAGCTCGCAATAGGGTCTCTCTCGCATTCAGCCTAATTATACGAGGAGGAGGATGAGAGGAGCGAGAGGAGCTGCACCCAACGTCAGCAGACAATGGTCGTGACTTTTCACGTCCCGTGCTTTTTTTTCTTCTTTTTTTTTCAAACCTCCCAAAGAACTCCAGGGGAAGAACCGCGAGGGATGAAATATCAGAAGAGGAACAAAGCGAAAACGAAAATAAATTGCGCGCGAGAATGAGCACTACGGTCCTTTTTTTTTTTGCCTCCGTACCTTTGTCGTTTTTGGTTCACTCGAATAGCCAACAATTGCACTTGCAACTAACCCCTTCGTTTAAAATAATCGATCATATATAACCAAATGTTTTCCGTATTTCGTTTAAAGTTCGATTTTTTAGTTTATATTATATTTAAAATTAATTTAAAAAAGGACTCAATTTATTTCAATATATTTTTTTTCATTCACATTGAAAATAATATTTCGCAAATTATGTTTGCAGGTTATCGTAATAATAATACTAATAACGATATTTTCATCAATTTTTGGGAAACCGTTTTTTTTTAAAATTTTTTTTTGGTCATTTGTTTAAAACGCATAAGTTTCGCGAATGAATTTTCTGGCGATTTTATTTATATTTTTGCGCCAATTCAAATTTCTTTTACGATTATGATAATTATAAAGTTTATCTGCGGAAATATGGTAAAATAGGAGGAGCGAGAAAGAGCGAGGAAAAAGGCAAGATAAAGTACACAAGAGGAGAGGAGAGAATTTCTATTGGTCCAGAAGAGGTTATAGCAAAAACTCTCGATTGCACATTCTCCCTTCCCTCCTCCTCATCCTCGCCCCCTCCTCGCTGTCTCTCTCTCAGAAGCACTTTCCCGCGCTTTTCTCAGCGTAGATCGGGGATGGAGCAAAGACTCCGGTGCACGATCCGCGGGATGAGACGAACGCGCAGTAGTAGCGGTAGCAACGAAACAGCCGCCATAAATCCGAAGGCCAACACATGTTTTGCATAATATAAGCTTCGCTGCTTCTCTCCGGGGCTCGCCGTGCAGTCGCGCCTCTCGCTCTCCTTTTCTCTCTCTCTCTCTCTCTCTCTCTCATTTTCCCTCTTTCTCGCCCTCTGACGCTCTCTCTCTCTCTTTCCTTCTCTCTCGCCCTCTGGCGCTCTCTCTCCCTCTCTTTTCCTCTCTCCCTCCCTCTCTCTCGCCCTCTGGCGCTTTCTCTCTCTCTTTTCCTCTCTCTCTCTCTCCTTCTCTCTCTCGCCCTTCGGCGTTCGCTCTTTCTCTCTCTCTTTTTCTCTCTCTCCCTCTCTCTCACCCTCTGACGCTCACTCTCTCTTTTTCTTTCACTTGCTTCTTTCCCTTTCCTCTTAACCGAACCATTCGAGTGTATTTTGTTTCCTTCCCTGACCCTTATCCCATTCTTTCTTTCCTTTTTCACTACATACGGTGTACCTCTCGTCCCGAGATTTCGTTCCGCAAGCACGAGAGAGTTGAACCAGTTCCGCTGGTTTTTCACGAAGAAACGAGGAAGGGGCTACTACTATCTATGGGAATGAAAAGAAACAACACTATTATGGGGCTGCTCCTACCCTTGACTAGATAAGATCTATCCAACGGAGAAAGAAAGGAAAACAAAAAGTGAGGGAAAATGTTTTCAAAAAGGAATGCGATATCAAATATCTTCTCGTAACTCTTTGATCGAAGATTTTACAATATTTATGGAAAAATTGACGATAATTCGCGATTGGTGGAATATTTTTTTTTATTTAAAGTTGATAGTCGATGAAGATATTTCTTGTGCTTTTCTTCGACGTTTGAAGTTATTGGCAATATATATATATGTATTTCAAGCCATTAATATCCTCCCTGGATTGGTTGATCCCAGGTCGATGGTAGAGTTTCGGTAAACACCGCGGGAGTAGTTGAAAATTGTGAAGCTTGATACTTGCAACGCGATCCCTGCAAAGTTCACCGTGAAACTTCTATCCTGATAAGCATTGATACGACATACTCTGCCGGCCGTAAGTTTGAAACCACTTGTAAAAAAGTTTCGTTATTTATTGATACACCAATATTATTAGCAATTAAAACAGGTCTGCACTGTTACAGGTTATTTTATTGTTAGTAACGAATTTATTGTTTCATTTCATTTTACTATTCCATTTCAAGTGGTCTCGAACTTTTAATCGACAGTGTAAATATAATATTTACACTGGATCAGACATTTGAATAACACGAATATCAAACAACTAAATTATCAAGAGAAAATATCGTCTCGTTTACGGAATTGTGTAAAAAGAGCTGCAAAAAAAAGTAATGGCTGGATTGTTATTTCGTAGCTGCAACGATAATAATAAGGCGCATCATTTACAGTTTCCGGAGAAAAAAAAATTGAAAACTTTTAACTCGGCAAAATCCTCTCGATTCGAACAACGAAGGAATCGAATTATGAATATCTTTGCAGGCTTTATCTTCGAGATTTTTCCAGAGGGTTGTAAGCCCTGTTACTTATCAAGTATTTTCCATAGTTTAATAAAAATAGTAAAATAATTTCGTCGAAAAAATAACTTTGAAGATCCCATCACGAATTTGTATCAATTAATTATGAATGTTAATATTAAATGAATTAATATCACGAATCTTAATGGATTTAATAATTAAGGATTCTGGAAGACCGCATAGTCGACTCATCTGGTTTTTCGATTATGTATTCATCTGGCGTTTCCGTGTTGATTGAAACCTTTATAAAGGGAATTTAAGATTGGCGTTTCTTTTCCCTTCCATGCCACTTATTTGCACAATAATAAATACGTATAAAACGAGGTGTACATGCATGGCTATAGGGTGAGGATGCAAGGTGCAGGGACACGCTCTCACGTGGTACTTGGTCTCAGCTTATAGTTGCGGGTCTCGCGCGTGCTCAAGCCGGCAATTTGCGGGCCTCTCACGTTTTTGCGTACGCTTGCTCTCGGCCTGGATCACGTACACGTTGTGTGGATCGCGATACCGCTGTAATGAGAGAGCACGCGCCCTTCGTACACCCCTCTGGTTCGTACGTATAAAAAAGCGAGCCGAAGAACGAGCAAGACAGAGAGAGAGAGAGAGAGAGAGATACTTGATTTTTTATTTGATTTATTTATTACGCTTTGGTAAAATATTTATTAAAAATTTAATGGAAATAATAACGATGACCATCAATATGCAAGACGTTCTGCAATTTATATTTCGTTTATTGGGAATATTCCGAATAATAATAAAGTGAATCGTCTTCTCTGATTCCAGGTGAGTCGACGATACAGCCTCAGGCTCCTTGTACTTCCATTGGTGAGGAAAGTTTCAATTCTCTTTTTCAAAATGACGAAAAAAAAAAAATAACAAAAAAATGGCGTACAAAGCGTTGGAGTCAGTTGGAAAGGAATTACCCGAAGGTATTTTCCTGCCCGCGGAATAATCCCTCCCTTTTTAATCAAAGAAAAGCTTCTTCGATGAACCTCGATCGGAGATTTGATTTTTACTGGATCGTCGAGAAATCACGGATTCGCCGAGCAAAAAAAAAAAAAAAGAAAATAGGAGTTAGTCGGTCTCCCTCATAAAAAGATCATTTCGATCTATCACGAGTTGGCTTACCCTCTCTGAAGGATGTAATAAGGGAGTTGGTGAGAGCGAAGCTACGGGGCTGGTAACGTGTGTCTCACAGAGTACAAGAGTAGAAAATGGGAAGGGAAACGTACGGTTTTGCGAAAATATACGAGGCCGTAAATTTCAGACACGCCCGTTAAATTCCTTGGGCGCCTGTAGCGCCTGAGATGGTAAACAAGAGAGAGAGAGAGAGAGAGAAAGAGCAAAAAATACACACCCACACGTATATGTAAGTACTTGCAAGCACACAGAACTCGCGAGCTTAACTATTCGAGCCGTCACTTTTTCGCTTTTTCGTTCCTGAATATCTGTATCTTCGCAAATATATCATTTTAATTGATACAAACGAGGAATACGAGTGAACGAAATTCCTCGCATTTGTCGTCCATTAAACGAATCAAATCCAATACATGCTAATGAAAACAACCGTATTCCTTTTTCACAAAAATGTCTTTCCTTCGCACTTATTTCTCTTTCATCGTCAGCAAGTCGACTCGGTTACTTTGGTGAATTGTCGTGAATTACAAGTCCTGCATTATATTAGTCCTCGAATCAAACTGCAATACCTAAAACGAGATCATTGAAATCCACTGTTATTCTGCTGATCCGTTGTGTCAGTTTGTTTGGTAAGATCGTGTACTGAAAAACTCAAAAACCCTCGGAAAAAAGGTATTGAAAAAAAAACTAAGTAATCGAATCGTGGGTTTCTTCCTGATGGATCACGGGCCAAATCACGGATTAGTTGATTCGAATAGCTTGAGTATGATTGTTGGAGTGTCCAGAAAGAATAAATTATACGTCATCCGAATAAATTACGTTATCCTAATATCGGCCTAAATATTATTTTTTAAGTGAGTTTGAACGAGTCTTCTCTTTGACAAATTTCCTGTAGAATAGAAAACCATAGTCGAAAGACGACTGAGATTTTCTATAAGAAGCATCTTAGTCGAAGCGTGTCGCCATCCGATCGCGTTCGAATCTCTTCGTTGCCTGTTTTTATGAAAAGATATAGCCGTACACGTTTTTATCACACAGACTGGATTTACCGAATAGAATATTTTTCAACATATTGTGCGTTATTTTGCGGAAATTTTTAAAAGTCTTCACGCGAAAATCATAGCTCGTTGGGTAGGATGACCATTGCAACGTATCAGTAGACAAATGGCAGTTTGTTTATCCAAAGCTGATCACGAAGGGATCCAACTTTACGTAACACGAAGTATTGGTACTTGAAGTATACATCAAGAATCTGGAGCATAAGTATAGAAAGAGAGCGAGAGACCTGGAGAAAGAGAATTGAAGAGTGAGTGAGGAATAACGGTGAAACGTCGACGGAGCTCGGCGCGGCGTTTGCCTAATCCTCAGCTCAGGCACCGAGAAACTCGACGGAGCGCTTCTAATCAGCGGTAAGACCCGTCAAGTTTCTCTGCATCGAGTTACACCCCAACATGTATAAAGAGGGCTGCGTAGGGCGAAAGATAGAGAGGGAGATAGAGAGAGAAAGAGGGATATATCGGTTGGAGGATGAAGGTAGAGAGAAATTGAGGGTAAATTCTGGGCTTTAGGATGGTACCAAGTTCACAGAGTGTTGTGGGAAGGACTGCCTGTCCTCGTTCTCGGAGAATCCCTGCAGCAGTTCTGGAGCCTTTCGGCTCACCCCTACCGTACGAATGTGGACGAGGACGTCCCTACTCTTGGCCATCCTTGTTCTCGGTCTCCCCCTCACTCACGGGGGAACTGACAACCCTCATCACCGAAACTCCAAGAATCGAGGAACTTTGATCCTCGATTCTGGATGTATGCCTCTTGCTCTCTCCCCTCTCTCCATTCTTTGTTTCTCACTCGATCTCTTGATTCTCTCCTCCTATGCAGCAGTCACCCCAGTTCGAATCTCACCCTCCATTGTACTCCAGGTTGCTCTCCAGTGTTGATACCACGAGGAACTTGGAGAGCTAGGCGCCGTGACGATTCGCCGAGTTCCTACTTCTCTTTGCCCCAAACCGTTTAACCTCAACCAGATCGACCGATCGTCTTTGTTTTACGTTTCACTGAATTCTCACCAACCAACCAGTTTCAATCTTTTTATGGAAAACCGTTGGCTCCCCCGGGATAGTTTTTTCTAGGCTTCGTCACACTCGTCCCTTTTAATCCACAATCCCTACGAACTTCCACCACTGTGCGAAGTTTCGACAAAGTTCGTTTGCCCGAATAGTACATCCGATTCGTTCGTTTCCCGTTGCCGTTCACTGGAACGCACGAGAGTTCCGAGTCAGTTAGAGACAAAGCTCTCGGAGGGGGCCCTCCGTCCGAGTTCCGTCCGTCCTAGTCAGGGGGACGCTTGACCACTGGCTCTTTTACAACGATGGCTTAATGAACCGTTGTCAAACGAACGTAAACGTCCATGGCCAAAGGGAAGGAGAAGGGAGAGAGAACGGTTATACGAAGTGGGGAAAGGTAAAAGCAGAGGGAAAAAGGCAGATTCAGATGGAGGTTGAGCGTAGAGAATAAAGAATGAATGGTTTCAAAAAGCAAGTGTATTGCGGCGAAGCTAGTGACCAAACCAACACACCTGCCTGTCCTTGGACTTCTTTCCAGCTTGTAACATAAAAGTCCTTATTATCTTCTCTACTAATTCCACCAAGCTCTTCCCCTCCCCCGCTCCTCATCCTATCTCTCGCTGCCCTCTTCTTCCTTCCCTCTGTTTTCTCCTTTAACTCCTTTTGTTTCACTTAACCTCGAATCCATTTGCTTTTTCATGGTTGTAGCCTGGTGGAGTCGTGGCTTTACATTCGTCTCTGATATCGTGACCGGATGTTAACGCTGAAAATTTTTTTCGCCCGAGGGCTTTGTTGCTCGCTAAGCTTTACGCTTTCGCATATCCAACCCAACAAAATTTCATCATGAGCTAGACCTTCTATTTCAACCCGTTTCTTTCTCTCTCGCTTCCTTTTCGGCCGTTTTATACGACTCGGATTCACGTCCAGAGGTCGCCCGTGAACTTCCAACCACCCGCGCACGCTTTATTAACGTTTTACTGTCGAGTTTACTGCTGATTTACCGAGCTCGAGGTTAACTACGCGCACCCTTCCGAACCCCCTCTCCGACGCATTCGCGAAATGTCCTCGTGTGTGAGATTCTCACGTGTGCGTTTTCTCGGGGTAATGCACTTTGGTTAACTTATCCCTCACGAAGATCGCGAGCTCCTTTCTTGCGAATGAATTACCTCCGGTCGAGTCGTTTTATTGGCCTTTGATCAATCGATGCCAATTTAGTTCTCACGGTTACTTTTTTTTTTCTTCTGTAGTTTGAGGCTAGGAATAAACTTAGTTCGACAATTTATGAGGTTAGGAAAAAACTGTGTTTGAAAACATTATGAAGGTTTTTTTTTTACACTTCCTGAAAAAAAAAAAACCCGCACAAGTGCGAGTCGGACTCGTCCACCAAGGGTTCCATACAAATTTGTACATACATATTATAAATAGTTCAGGAATCCAGTCTAGCAGTTTTATTCCCAGTTTTTTACAGATTTAATTACAGATGTATAGTTTTGAGATTTTTCCCTATACTTGTAGTATAAAATGTTATCACTTGCCAAATTTCATATTTCTACGTCAACTAAAAATATTCAATAAATTTTGATTCCCTCGAGAGTTAAACTGTACGTTTTTTTGTTGCTGTTGCATAAACTGCCGTATTTTCTTTTTACGTTAACTCAGAAGTTCGATTTTTCTCCGAGTTTCAAGGAACTGTAGACCTGATTAAATGGTTTTAATTTCAACTCGATACCTCCACGTCGTTCCCTGGATAAAAGATCTTGACAGACGGACGTTTGGACGGACAACAAAGTGAACCTATTAGGGTTCTGTTTTTTCCTTTCGTGGTAGGTACTGAAGCCTAAAAAAAACACCAGCAAAAAATCTTTCGAAGAGAACGATGTAAAATAAACTATTTACTACATCTATTTTGCAACAACGAAGAACTACGAATGGATAACTCCCTATAGAATCGTGGCTGGAAAAAAAATGAAGAAATTGCACCATCAACGTGTCTCGTCCATGTCCTATTCTCGCGAATGGAATTATGGATTCCGCGTGAGTAAATACTCGAGCGGGTGTCATAAATATGGATTTCGGCGGCTTTTCCTCTACGGGCGTCGAGTCGATCGGGTCTGTGTTACGCCGCGTGCGACAGGTAATGAACGGGTGAACTCGCGGTTGGTGAAGGCAGTCGTCGTCGTTGTCGTCTTTGTCGTCACGCGTCTCTGAAACAGGTGTGCCACTTAATACCGGAGTGGTCTCGCGGCTTTCGTATATAGCGAGTTCCTCGTTACTCGGAACGCAGGACAAACTTGTTTCTCACCAGGAACCTCCCATAACGATCACGGTATACTCATCCCGAGGCTCTTCGTCTTCCCATTTCTTCTGGCTGTTATAATTTACAATTTGCCGCCCGTTCCGAGTGTCCTCTTTTCTCTTTTTTCTTTCCCTGATTCTCCGTCGGAATACAAATGCGATATATCCGGCTTAATGTTACACTTATGAAATTAGATAAGGAAAATACCCTATTACGCTTCTAATTAGGCCTTGATTCGAAGCAGTGTTTCAATAAAAAGCTTCAGCTATTATCCAAATCACATACCTGTTGTTGTTATCACTAATGACGATTGAACCATGGCAGGGATTACTGTTCGCATGGGTAAAGAAATTCATTGTAACAATGCTTAATTATTTAGAAATCATTCGAAAAAAGTACAAAGCATTTTTCAATTTTTCAAATGAATTATTGAGTATTGTTACAATGATTTTTTTTTTCTATAAATATTTAATTTAAAACAGAAATTTCAATTATATTTTTTTGAAATCTAAAATTTCAAGAAATATTATGATTTTTTACAAATAATTATATTCTGTAAGGCTAACACATATGGCATTAACGATAATAATAATGGTAAGTATACGGGTTATAAAAAAAGTTGATGTCGCAATGATATAATTGCAGTGAAATATTTGATAAAGTCCCCGATACAGTAATAACACTCAAGATATATCACTGCATTAAATTTCACTGCTTTTCGTAGTATAATTGTATTAGGCTGCGACAAGTAGTCGTTGTATAAATCTTGAGAAATAGTAGCTTGCTCACAAGCTTTTTCGTCGCAACAGAACATGCTTCAACGAATGATATCAAACTACCGTCGATTAATATCTTGAATTAAACGCCGAGATAATTTTGTTGGAAGGTGGCCACCGTATACGTACGTCAGTGTATGAAGAAAGAGGAACGAGTTGGAGAAAGAGGGAAAACATGGGGAGGGGGGGGGGAAGCCAAAAGGAGAGATTCGGGTACGCCCGAGTAGATTTCATGATAATAAAAGAATTTATTGTAGGTACAGAGGTAGAAAGACAGAAGGATAGGGGAGAGAGAAACAGAGAGGGAGAGAGAGGTTGAAAAGTTGCAACGTCAGCAGTTTGCCCTTTCTACTCGGGCTTCGAGTTTATCTCCGATATGCGAGGCCGCCGCAGTACGAACTCGGTTCTCGATTCTTCCTTATTCACGAGCAGATTACATCCATAGTTATGCACGAAGACTAAAAGTGGGAAGGAGCGTTTTTGCAACGAAAATAACTGTACTTTTCATTAGCTAGAGTAAAAAAAAAAGAAAAAAACTTAATTGGATCGTTCACGATGATTGTCTGTTCAATTATACCCACGAATTTCACTGTTTTTATTAAAAATAACATACCTCGAAATCAAAAAGTCTCAACTTTCCTACGTAACGACCGTTCGATATCGTAATCAAAATAATCCGCAATAAGCAGTCGATCGTTCAATAATTGTTATTAAAAAATAAGCGACACGTGATAAAGAAGTTCATCAATTATTCGTAACTTTGCCACACCGAAAATCATTTTTCGATCCATGAGACTGAAGTTCGGAACGTTGCAGCGCAACGAAAATCATTAATTTTCAATTTCTCTATTTTTTTTTTTCACAGGAAGTGCAAGCAAATAGCTTCAATAATTATTCGAATTTTTATTGTGATTATTTAGAATGCAAATGTGAAAAAAAAATATATTTTCCAAAATAATTGTACTACGGAAACGGAAAAAATAAGAAAAGATATTTTATTGGGCCGCGAAGATAAGAACTTCAAATCTGGAGTTCTTCGAGTCTTTGATTTCGAATCTGACCTTCATTTAATCATGTCCGATTTTTGCCATTACTTTGAATACTTCATATTTGTAGCGGTATTTCTCTACGTATCATATAATAACTCTACAATACACTCCCATAAAATAACCCTACAACAAACCCAAACAAACCCTACAGTTACATTTTTTGTGCTTAAGTGAAGTTCAGGTAGGTTACTTATCAGTCATAGTGTTTCAATTAAGACAAAACCCTTTTTTTCACTTGGTGTTTCCGACAACATTCAAACCCCATAACTTCGAGCAGTTCATAGCAAAAGGAAAGAAAATTTCCGTTTGTTTTCCATGATGATGATGATCCATTTTCAGCAATGAAGATTGGACCTCCTTTTCTCAGGTGTTGAACTGTCGTCTCAGCTTCAACCTCGAACGATGTTAACGACCAGCTTCGTTATCTTTGAAATCATTGGGTGGCATTGGTGTGGAACGTATGCAACAGCGACCGGGGGGAGGGGGGAGGAGTGAAGAAAAAATACTTGTACACGGAGCACGAAAGGCGAGAATATCCCATTGCTCGTTTGCCCGTGTTACGCACCCGCAAATTGCACAAGACGTATTCTCACCTTCTCAACCTCTACTCGTTCCATTCCCGTCCCTTCCCATTCCCTTTTCAGCAATCCCCGAGACTTCGCCGTTCTAAGCTAATAAAATAGCAATGGCGGTCGCTCGTCGCGGAAGGGCAAAGGGCAGGAGGACGAAGCAGTGATGCCCGCGTGTCTCGCGTGTAACGCGTCGGATATGTTCCGGATGGAGGATAATATGCATTTCTACGGTACGTTATAAGGAAGCCCTACCAAGGGCTGCCAGTACTCCGGTACAAGGGTATACCGTAATACGGATTATTAATGGTTTAACTTTCTCTCTCTTCTTCCCTCTCGCACTCTTTTGAGGTTGCTTCTTCGGCTGCCCCAAGGGGAGTGGGGGGGTGTGGAGTTTTACACCTTTTTTTATCGTTCACGGTATACGAAGTTCGTTCACGTTAATATTAAAATCGCAATCGTTTAACGCGCTTGAGATCGGAATTGATGGGGTTGGTTGATATTGAGATAGGAAAAAAATGATATTTTCGAATGAATTATCAACATTGGTGATGATTGGTGGAAAAATCATAATTGAGTTTCATTCAATTTGAACGGAAAGTTCGTAGCATTCAGGCGGGCACCCAATGTTTTTTAAATGATTTATTTTTTATTTCTCGTCAAGTTTTATCGGGAGAGGCGGATTTTTGAAAAGTTAATTCAAGTAGCTCGATGCGGAGAGAAAGAAACGTGGAATTTTCAGGTTAAGACGAATTTAAAGTAGAATTCTTAACCGGCAGGAGTTTTTTTTTTAATTGTAAGATCGGTTTGCGATAATTATGTAATCAATTATGCTGGAACGATGCCCACTAGAATTCCAGTGATTTTGTAAAAAAAATTGCGTTTGCTTAATGAATAAGAATGAAACTACGATTTTGATAAAAATTAAGAAAAATTGAATGCACGCTCACGCATGAAGATGTTTTGCATCGTTGGAACCTAACGAAAAGTTATTACTTTTTCATCCCCTTTTTCCTTTATTCATTTTCATTAAAATCTCTAATTATTTTGTCGAAATTAAATACGGACATGGTTCAAAATATTCGCAAACTCTTCCAACTTTAAAATCTTTAAAAAAATCACACACACACGTACACACACGCAAATTTAAAACACGAAGCAAACTTTCAAAACTCGTTTTTCGTCGAAAAACTTCTCAACAGGATTTCCTTTTCGATTTCGTTCGATTATCACCCTAAAATATAATAATAAGAAAATGGATAACCGAAGATCGAAGAATTTATTCGCACAAAAGGAAATTTGGTGAAAATAGTTTCCGTCGTTGTAAAGCGACGTGAAATCGAGGTTTCCTCAAGATTCGCGGTATTCAGGTGCGGAGGGATTCGTTCCGGGTGTAGGAGATGCTCGAATGTCTTCAATAGTGAATAGAGTCTTGAGCAAGTGGTGACGAGAGTGGAGCGATTCTGAACATTCGGAATATGTACGCGGTGGAATGAACATGATGTAGTTCCCACAAACGTATACACAGATACGTACACATATACGTAAGGAATCCTCTAAGTTGAATCCGAAGTGTCGAAGCTGCGTGTTAGGCTTACCACACTGTCAGCTCTGAGCCGACGTACGTATACAGATTGCTATGCAATGACTCTGCGTACCAGCAACAATACGTGCAAATGAACCAACATTGAAGCTCTCCCTGTTTATCCGTTAGCTTGAGTCTTCGAGAACGTCTTCGTATCTCCCCTGACACCGTGCCGTACACATCATTCTCTTACATTATGCATTCCTGCTCACACGAATGTATATTTGTATTCGGTCATGGGTCTGAGAGAGATAAATCTCCGATATATGTAGTCCTTCGGTTCGTAAGAGCCCTGTCACAATGACCTTGAAAATACTTCAAAATCAAATTCATCATACAGCTGTCCATAAAAAGCTTATGTGCCAAGTGGGGATTCCTGTTTTCTTTCTTTTTAATCAATTTACAGTAGGCTTGGTTTAACTGGGCTTCAAAGGCAGGTAGAAAGGGAATGAAATTTTTCTTCGAGTAAAAATATCATTTTTCGAAGCTCGTATCAGAGCTTATATCGGAGATGTATGTAGCCCTTCAGCCTGGAAGAGCCCTGCTACAATGACCTTGAAAATACTCCAAAATCAATTTCCTCATACATCTCGTACTGTACATAAACCGCCTTTGTGTCTAGTGGGGATTCCTGTTTTCTGTTCTTTTTTAAAAATCAATTTACATCAGGCCTGGTTTAGCTAGGCTTTAAAAGCAGGTAGAAAGGGGGTGAAATTTTTCTTGAAGTAAAAATAACATTTTTCGAATAGTTGTCGCAGTTGTTTCTGAAACCCTTTTTTTAAGGTATTAAAAAAGGTATTTTTAAGGTACTACTAGATGGATTTTGAAAAAAAAATCGATAAAAATCGAGTGTTCAGAAAAAAAAACATGCTGAATCCACAAGAAAAATTTTTATGACCGCGATAACAAGAAGTGTCAAATATTTTGCGAACCTCCTCGCCTTTCGCGATACTTGTTTTTTTTTCTGTCGCAATGTGCACCTGCTGGCGTGGCACGTAACGCTTCCAGACCGCGAAGCGATTTCGACCTGCCAATATCGCACAAATCTCACCGGGGACTTTGCTGCCGAGGAGGGTAAGACGTTGGCAGCAACGTTGCTTGATGCAAATCCAGTCTCGGGAATCTCCCCTGATCGAATTCCACTATCGATCCCTGGTCTCTCCGAAACTCTGTAGCAAATCCTCAAGTCTCTCTCTCTCTCTCTCTCTCTCTCCCTCTCTCTCTCTCCCTCTCTCTCTCAATCAAGATCCCGATTTCTCGCTTGCTCAACACGCTTGAAACTGTCACGCTTCTGCACTGATATATCTATCCATAGGCCGTAAATTGTCTCGAGGGACTGCGCACGCCTTGCCAAGGTGTTGGTGATGTTACCTCGCGAGTATATACGTCGTCGAGGACGTAACGGAGCTCTTGCACAATATTCCTCGAAATGCTTGTGGCGTGTAAGTGAGACAACGCAAGGAAAAGTGATTTTGAGGACGTTCGATTTCGAAGACAATCCTTGTAATAATGTACCCTCCCTCGTCAAATCCCTTCGACATTAATTTTCTAAAAAAAGACATTCAAATGAGAAAATGTGCATAAGGGCATGACGAATATTACCACGTGAGACACGAGTGCGAGATAGTCGAAACGTTACGAACCGCGATTTCTCAAAAATGAAACGTTTTCATCCATAATGACGACCGGGGAGCCCTCGGTGCCATCGTGCTGAATGCACACATCAAATTTCGTACCGATTGGTTCAGCCGTTTGAGAGAATAGTGGTTTGAAAATTTCAAAGTGGACGGAGGCGTTTGTCATGCCCATAAAGAAAATCTCATATAAATCGGTCTACTTCTAAACGAAAATCGAGTCGAGGAAATTTATCTAAAAGCAATTTCAAAAGCTGTTCTATTCCCGAATACGACTGCACGTGAGTGTATTCACGCAAAGGTTATTTCAGAGACCATCGTAATCTTAAATGAGACTTCAGGTGAGTTAAAGACTTCGTTTATACAAAAGTGATTTGAAAGACGATCCTAACTGCAAAATGAACGTTTGTTAGTCAATGTTTTACAAATATGTTGGTCTCAAAATATACAATATCTGTGTATGTAGAAATATTTGTAATTCATACGTGTATAAGTGAGGGGATAATTGTGGATGGTAGAGAGTATGTATGTGACGTGCATTGAACAGGACTCTCGTATCGATGATGACGAGGAGGAAAGGCCTGTCATTTGCATTGCCTGTTACTCCGTATATCCCTCTGTCCCCATTTCTCTCTCTCTCTCTCTCTCTCTCTCCCTCTCTTCCATTATCTCTTTCTCTCGGATACTTGACGCAAATGAATAATTCAATTATCACGATTATCCACGCGTTACAGTGTAATCGCGACGTTGTCAGTATCGTTTAGGATCCATGGATGGTAGAATTAATCCAGGGACGATACGTCGAAGGTGATTTTTCCATTGGGATCCAATCACTCTTATCACGAAAGTATACAAGATATCGAATCTCGAACGAAACGTGACGTGCTAATTTGATCGTCAGAACAGTCTGACAAAGAAAAATAATAACTTTCAATACCCAGTCCGATACATCCGATAATTCCTATTTCTTCGTATTACTCTAATGAAATTTCGTGACGCGAGGATTCCCGAATGAAAACACCAAGTTTCGCGAAATCTCTTGAGTCACGCAAAAATCTTGAAAATTTACGATTCCGGTGATGAATCGTTGGAAACACTGGCTCGATCGGTCATTAATTTTCCATATCGAATTCATCCAAGAATCTTTGATTTTAACGATTACATCACGATCGCCATACTACCCTCGTCACTTGACGACTTCTCTCTCTCTCTCACTCTCTTTCCTCCTGTCTTTCTCTTCTCTCTTCTCCCCGTCCCTGGTCATCCGGACAAATATATAACTCCAGTAGGTCTCTGGGACTATAGAACGCGGAAGATTGAGCATGAGGGAGAAGAGTGAGAGGGGGGGGAGGGGAGTGGTTGAAAAAGGAAGGAAAAGAAGAAAAAACGATTGTGAAGTATTTATAACGACGATCGATGAGGGAAAACGTATACACACGGAAAGAGAGATAGAAAGAGGGAACGAACAAAAAGGAAAGATACGGAGGGTACACACGGTTGCGAAAGTTGCAGGTCGCTCGTTTCCTGATTCCCGTTGGTTCGTGTGCACTCCTTGCCTCCTCCTCCTCCTCCTCCTCCTCCGCCCTTCTCTTCGCCTCATTCCCTTGCAGGCACTTTGCGATCGAAGTACACAGTCCCATGTATATATGCGTAGGCATCAATGTGTACCCACGTGCCACGTGCATAGTAGTTTACACGAACTTAGACTAGAAACTAATGCACTCCACGTGCCGCCCTTTCCTTATTAAATAGAAAAATACAAAAAGAAGAAGAGAAACAATAATTTCATCGACCAAACGAATGTATAAATTATTCCAGGCTCGTTCCACCCCACGATGACGTACGTAAATCACGCACTGGAATATTTTTATTTATACCACCGAAAACTGCCTCTTTTGTTTCTTAATCTTGAACTTAGTGACGAATTCGATGATTAATTATCGTGTTGAAAGGACATTTTATTTGGATTTTTTATTGCTTTATTAAATTATATATTATATATTATATATTATATATTAATAAAGAGAAAAAAAAGATGTAAATAAAATGTCCTTTCAACGTGAGAATTAATCATGCAAAGTATTTTGACAAAACGTTCATTTTTTGGTTAATACGATCACTCGAGTAGACATCGAGTTTGGTCGTGCACGCTCTTATCAAACATACGGTACATTCCCAATCGTGTAAAATTTGTCTTTCGAACGGAAGAAAAAATGAGTTTTCCGTTCGTTGAAACATGAAATATCAACGGTAAAATGAAAATATATATTATTCATCGGTCAATTATTCAAACGTAATATTGTACTTAATTCGTAATGACGGTTGATTAGTTTTCGTGAAATTCTCATGCGCACTGAGCCGATGATGCTCTCGGTTAAATCCGCTGTAATAATTATTCTTTGAATAACTCAAAAATATCGATGGTTTTGACAAACACAAATTTAAAAACAAAAACAAAAAAACTTCAAAATTGAACGTTTTTTTTTTTATTTTCGATCGTTCGTCTTCATCGATACTAATCGTTCTTTTTCCTATATTACGAACGTATAACCCGGTAGTGTATAAGCTCACCGGAGGGTTGAGAATTCTCGATGGTATATTATATATCCATATACAGAGTGAATTGAAACGAGTTCGCGTTGTTCAAACACACAAAGAGCCGGTCGGGGCTTTGCCAATGCGAGCGGAAATAAAATATTTGAAAACCAGCCGTTGCGAGGGGTCGGATCTTTTATATAGAGTCATATAGATGAAAAACGAGGAAGCGAGAGGGAAAAAGCGCTGGCGCTAGAGAGAGAGAGAGAGAAGAAAGAGATGGGGAATAGGCCACCAGAAATATATTAAGGGGTAGGGGCGGTTTTGGTGCATGCGGGTCTCGTTTATATCCATCGCCATATTTCTTTTTTTTTTTTCATCCCTTTTCATTTTTATTTCTCACCTTTTTCAGTATCGCTGGCCCACTCGCGTTAATCCGTCGATATCTATATCGTTTTTCGAAGCTCTTCGTCAAAAGTGAATTGCCGCGAGTGGTACAAAGAGCAAGAGAGAGAGAGAGAGAGAGAGAGAGAGATAAAAATATGAAGCGAGAACGTCGAAGAA
Organism: Ophioninae sp. A BG-2022a; assembly: GCA_030523105.1. Lineage (NCBI taxonomy): Eukaryota > Metazoa > Arthropoda > Insecta > Hymenoptera > Ichneumonidae > Ophioninae sp. A BG-2022a. Next base: position 9,310 of record JAPYZI010001932.1, on the reverse strand, counting down.
CTCGTCAACGTAAAAGAACGTAAAGAAGAGTTGGCCTGAGGGCGCAGAGGGCGGGAAAGGGGGGGGGGAGGCTTGGCGTGAAATAAGGACACGACGAGGAAAACCGCGAGTGGCGAAAACCGGTACGCCGCTGTTCGAGTCTCACCGGTCGGAGACGCATTACATTTGGCAGCGTTTTCACTCAGCGAGATTAAGCTTATTTTCGGTCGGCGATTCGTACCAACGAATCGTCTCCGCTTCGGGAAGATTTTTCGTTCGCCGCGTATTTCTATAACGCGGTTATTCATAGATAGGCGATGTATCTTTTTGAGACACCTCCTTAAATTAGTCGATGTATCAATAAAGATTTTTCAATTTACTTAATACCTTAAAATTATCCGTTTTCTCTTCAAGATTCAATGGGGGGAATGATGCGACGATAATTGGGCGAAGTAGTCCGGAAGTTCAGAGTGACGGGGTTAACAGTTTTTGTTTTCTTGCCATTTGGGGTGTGAAAAAAAGATTACGTTGAAGCTTCAGTCATTATTTTCAACAGTTTGAAAAATCTGCCCCTACCGAGCAGATTTTTTTCTAATTAGTTAAATAAAATTAACTGCTCATTACTCACTTTCTCATCTATTTTATTTACTGCGTTCCCACTCATCGACTGGGAACGAAAAATCCTGGTTTTTTTCTTACTGAAAGAATAAAATCTGTTGTTGTTCTATATTTTCATTGAAGGGCTATTTGCCCTCAGTAGTAAACCCTGATTTGGAACTGATAAAGTTACCAAAAATTGATGTGATCCCAACCAGAGCGTTAATTCAATTTTGTTAAACTCATTAAAAAATTTTCAATGAATAAAGCCTCTACGTTTGTTCGAGTCAAGAAAACTTGAAGAATTGAAACGAATAATCGTTTCTCGAGATTTTGTTTTTCCGTTCGTCCGACGAGGCGTGTTCGTCGTTAGCAGTAAGTCCCCCAAAGCGAATGCAGACCGCAGAACTATCGCGAGTCATCTTTCTGAGCCGTTAATGCTAATCATAGATATATCAATGAGTCGCTATCTGGAAGAGAGTTTCCGGTATGACGAAGATCAATCACGAGATGACAAAATCTGCCGCTCTCGTTTTATCCCCCCCCCCCTTTTTTTTCTTTGCCATTTCCGGCTGACAACGTCATCGGTTTGGCTGCTCCAGCACCGGGCAAAAATAATCCCTAGGGATGGTAATCAGGCGAGAGGAATCTCGAATGCATGGCGGCTTGGATCAGTTGGAACGATAATACGTACAACGATGCACCGGAGCTTTTCAGATTAGCAGGGGAAAGATGACGAAAAGTGGAGGATGGAATATAGAGACTCCGAGAGATAAGCGTATAGGCTCTCCTCGTGGCTTGCACATTTCGATATTAACTCCCTACTTCCGATTCTCGACGTTCCCGACGGAGGGTTAATTAAATTTCTCGTTGCGATGCACCGTTACACTTCCTCCTATAACCTCGTGAAGTTACAGCTCGGAAAGAAAAGGGCGTTCGATCGAACTTCGATATTGGATCGTACGAGACCTTACGATTTTAAGGATCTACCTCGTTCTCGCTCCAAGCTCGCCTCGATTAACAGCCGAGTTTAATTCAACGACGGATTCGCGATGCAATATCGCGGCTTCAACGGAATTATCATATTAATGTTACGAAATAATGTAATTAGTTGGAAGATGATAATTGGGAGGTGCGATACACCTGGGTGTTGATTACATTGCTGGATGAAGAGGAGAGTGCATATTGCTATGGAATTTAATATATCACGAGGTCGAGCGATAGTGCGGCGTAGTGAAAATTGGCACGTGTGTTTCAGGATTCTTCGAGAACACTTTTTTTCTTTTGATATTTCATGTTGCAAGTACCTATTTTTCGGAATCTTTTTCTGTGATTTTTTTTTATGGAGGTTGTTGCGTTTTCGGGGGTATTTCGGATTGAAAAAAAAATTGGATAATTAAAAAACAATTTATCTATTAAAACTAGATTTCTTAGGAGTCAACTGCTAGCCTGAATAAGGACATGACGAACATTACCACGTGACGCACGAGTGTAAGAGAGATAGTCGAAACGTTTTAAACCGCGATTTTTCAAGAATTAAACATTTTCATCGAAAAAAGGCGACCGAGGGACCCTCGGTGCCATCGTCTTGCATGCACACAACAAATTTCGTACCAATTGGTTCAGCCGTTTGAGAGAATAGTCGTTTCAAAATTTCGAAGTGGACGGAGGCGTGTTCTCGGTTTCTCCTCGCACTTTCTCAAGGATGAAATATTTTAAATCAAAATGACGAGCGGGAGGACCTCGGTGCCATCGTCTTAAAACTGTTATACCGGTTACGGTCTATTTTTTCTTCCTCGTCCAATGCAACTTTTTATGGCAGGAAGAAAATGGCTACGAAAAGGGTCGAGGATCATCATTATCATCATCTTGCGATTCAGAGACGCCGTTGGATCGATCGCAATACAATTTCATCGCAGACTTTCAGTTTGGGGTTTTCTTCCCGAATTTCCGTGGGCAAAGTTTATGGTTTCTCGTGTCTCGGCGACGCGCCGTTCCCTGAGACGAAACTCATTAGCCTGAGCTTTGGGAAGGAATTCGCGATGATTCGTTGGAGCAGGCCTCGAAGACGTCGCGACGTTTCTACGAGCTCGTTGGGATCGCTCATTCCTCAAGCGGGACGCTCGCAGCTGCTACTTCTGCTCAACCGTGTGACGCTCGAGGCTGACGCGCGAGGCCACCAGGGTACATCTACAGCAGCCGGATAGTAGATCGCGAGTTTGGAACGTGGCCTGACCCCGAACGACCCAAGATTAGTTCCAATGAATTCTCTCGGTCCGGGCGACAAGTCTCATAGCCGAACTTGATCAACCTTCATCTCTCTCTCTCTCTCTCTTTCTATCCTACTGATTTTCTCCTTCAATAATTTACGGAGTATTACTGCATTTCCAGTCTTTCCAGAAACAGAGTTTCATTGGGGAGACTTTTGAGTAAAAAGTGTTGAGCTTCAAGAGGTTATCTTATTTATTCGTTTTGATCATTTAAGTGGATGGTCCTCAATATTTTTTTGCCGACAAGTCCGTGAACGTCTGTGATCGTTTTTACGTGTTCTCTTTGAAGACCTTCAGCATTCGTTAACTGAAGAGTGTTTGGATTAGGACAGAGCCAGGGGTGATGGACTTAAGGAAGAAACGACAAGTAGACAAATTGTGACTTTTCGTATTAGCTCGAGATTAGCTCTTCAATGATAGCAGATATAAGAATAATATTGATAACGTATTTTCACGAGGGCACGGGGAAACTGACGAAAATCCGCGTCCCTAAAGCTCTACAAAGCTCAATCGAATTCTCAGAGCAGGATAAGGGATTGGACGAGACCTAAAGAGGAGTAAAGACGAAGAGTAGGTCCTGCGTAAGACAGAGGAACCGAAATATCGGAAGATCCCTTTCCCCATAACCCTCTTGCTCTCTCAAGAGGGATGAAAGGAAGGAACACGATGGTGCCATCTACTCATTGTGAAACGAACAATGGAACCAGAAGCAGGAGAAAGCGGAAGTCGCACGCCCGGGAACAGGAGAGCGCAATCGCATAAATTAGAGGACGAAGAGGCGAGAGAGAGAGAGAGAGAGAGGGAGAGAGAACGACGCTGCGGAGGAGAACAGCGCAGGCTACGAGACCACGTTTTATCCAGGAATATTAAATGCACGCCTTGCGCGTAAATGTGACACACTAACAGGGGTTACTTCCGGTTCGCAGATCGCGACCCTCAACACACACCACTCTACTAGACCCCTTTTCATTTCATTTGGGTGAAGGCTTTTTCAATACCTTCGACCAAATATTTTCCGGTCAACGAGAAACAGCCGCGAGTTTTTATTAGTTAGCTTTAGTGACGTCAATGCCCCTACGATTATTTGGGCTCCGTTAATTTCACGCACTGAGAGAGTGGCTATTTCTTTTTTAACCAACATTGACCTTTTCTTCCCATGGAAAATAAAGTGTGAATAATTTTTTCGTTTTTTAAGTTACAGAATATCGTCGTTGCAATTGTCAAAATTGTCAATGTGTTTTTAGTCCAGTTTTTCAGGTACCACGATTTTCTGCAGTACTGAAAAAAACATTCCAAAACAACACGCAGTTGACGAATTTAAATATGTGGAAATGTTTAAACCGGGCACCACTCTGTACATACCTCGAGACATCCATGAAAAGCCGAAACGCAAGATATTCCGTACGATACCTTCGCTTGTCTGAGATCGCGACTCAACCACTTATCTCTGATTTCGTAATTTCCATTGTGTGCCGACGGACACCCGAAGGAAGAAATTGGTCGTGCGAGATTGAATAGACCAGAGGGTCGAATGGTGAGTTTGGTTTCTTCGATGTGTCAGAGGGGCGCTTTTACACTCCGTATCTAATACGGTGTTGAGTGTGCGCATGCCTCTCGATGATGGAGAACCTTCAAATTTGTTCACCAGTCACGTACTACGAAATTTAGTTCGATCGTCCAGTAACGAGACCGACAAGGGTGTCCCGTGTTGGTTTCTGGGTGAATAAGAGAGAAGGGGGAGAAGCTGCGCTAGTAAACTCACTAGTAAAATACTCTTTGGCCCTGAGGGTTTCCAGTCCTCGAGGGACTCGTACCTGCAACGGTGGGAGCTTTGGAAATTTGTTTGTGAAATAATGAGCCAGTGGAAAATATCGTTAATCGCATCGGGGTCCTCGAATGTCCAATATCAATTAGCGTTTTTCACTAAATGAGCTGTTTGCTGTCCCTTCTTAAGGGGGGGCCGCGACGAAAACTTCGGTAAAAGAAAATTAGCGCGAGCTACTGCTATCTATGGGGAGGCAACATTGTCGACATTGGAAATTTCGTGATGTGCGGCGCCCTAACATTCGTCGCAACTAAATGACACAATTGTCGAACGATATTTTCTTGATATCGTAAATAAATACCAACAAATTATGGTTTCCCATTAATCTCCTGAAATATGTCACCGAATCAAATAGTTGAGGTTCCAAAATGTGTGTTTTTAATACGGCTGCACGGCTCTTCTCCCCTTCAAGTCGTTATATCGACCAAACTTTTTATTTGACAGCCGTTCGTCTATCAATTTGATAGTGTCTGGTCAAATATCATGAAATTCTGAAGAGTCGTTTAGAAAATCAATGGGAAACTATCGCTCTCTTATTTTTGGATTATACAAGTTGGTCATTTATATAGTGGGTTTTGGAGTTGGTTTTTTCTTTTCATGACTTATTATTAACTATAGTTATTATTTTTATAATTATGTCTATTTCATCTTATCTTTTTATCTATAATTTGAGATTCTATGTTGGCTGTTGGCGATGTTATTATACGTCGTTATTCTTCTTCTTCTTCTTATTATTATTAGACTTAGTTTTAGTTGTTTAGTTCTTAGTTTTTCTTATTAATTATAATCTATTATTATATTACTATTATTTACTATTGTTTTTGCTGTTATGTTACGTTATTGTTTCTTTGCATATTTCACTACATTTTCCGAGAGTAAATATTGGGGCATATTGAAATCTATCGTCATCATTGGCATCTGATCGGCGGTTAGGGGGGGGGGGGGGGGGGGGCCTACCGCCCCCTCTCAAAATGAAACGAAACAATCGCGCGTTGTTTCCTACTTAATGGGTGGGAGTTACGAAGAAAATTGAAATTTCGTCGTGGAAGATTCTCCGAGACGTTATAATAAGAAGAGGTTCATTGTTGTTGAAGATATGATCCTACTCGTAACGACAAGGTGGTAAGTGAAACGTGAAAGTGCGATGAAAAACGAAAAAAAAAAAATAATAATAATATATACTATCCATTCGGGTCGTTTCTTTATTGTCGTTTAATCCTGGCGGGTGTAATTTCCAGGTGGTCTATGCAAGAACCATCCCTGAGGGAGTTTTACTGCAAGAACAAGTTTCCAAGACTCAGAGTAACTCAGGCTCGCGAGTAGACCAAAGAAAACTGATAGCAAAGGATCGCCCGACAACGAGCAGATACTCTGCTTCACTTTTTCTCCTGGTAGCCAACTTTCTTCGATAATTGATTGTTTTTTCTTCTCCCAGTTTTTATTCCATTTTTTTTTCGAGAATTCCGATCCGTTCCGTTCCCCATGGACCAGATACGACGACATAGGCGAACTGTTGGCAGTAACAAACTTGGGCGTTCACGTCACACAACGTTCGAGAAGGATAACTATTTCTTCTGTTCAAAGGGGGAGGACGGAGAGAGAGAGAGAGAGAGAGAGAGAGAGAGAATTATTTTGTCTAGGTTCTGCCTTTCGAAAATTTATTGATAATTCATGCTTTAGTCCAATTTCCAAACATACAAACATTTATAATACTACAAAACTGTGATAAACAGCATTGAAAAGAAAACACTATATATACTGAAAATTATATTAATTACAAAATTACAAAAAAATATTGACATCTAAAAAATGAGCAGTGAATTTTCACTTGCTAATTAAATACTGAATACTTTTTAATACTAAGTAATACTGAACAACGTTATACTCTTCACTGTACTCACCGAAACTGAATATTTATAATAATATACAATATTTCCTAATAAAATCTAGAAACCCAAAAATATCGCCAAAAATTGAAACAATGGAACGCACAACGAGAAAACGAGATACATTATTTTTGCAACACTGCAGGATTATTGAACTACAGTTATAGCTGCTTTAAACAACCCCGTTATGCCTGGTTTCGTTTTAGCGCGAATTTCAAATTTCGCGTTGAAATGATTCGCATTTTTTTTTGTATTCATTTTTGACTATTTTTAATCATGAACCCTGATATACGCGAATTTCACTCAATACGTTTTTTTGCGGAAGATATTTTACGCGTAAAGCGGGGTATTAATGCACAATAAAGACACCCTATACGTGAAGTAGACATCATACTTCATGGAATTGCATCAATGACGACAACCGTTAGCGGTATCGTTGGTATAATTTATGAAGAGTCGTTTACTTCGATTTTTCAATCGTCGTATACGTCAATCGATCTGTAAGTAAACCGCAGAGTTTCCGCATGGAATAAGGGGATTCACTCGAGTCTATATCGAACGTCACATCGCTAGGGACAAGAAAATTGTGGTACCTATTTTCCTTCCAAGCGAATCGCGTTCATCTCCAATTCTGGCGTGTTTTGCGTGTTCATGATTTACGAATACATCCACGAAAAACTGGAAGATAGAGGGGAGGGGGGAGTGAGAGAGATAAAATTAGTAGATTGTAGTCGTGTGTGGTGATCCACCTTTTCGGTCTGCGCTGCGACAGACGGATTGCGGGAAAATCGAGAGAGGGCTGAACGCAAATGTCCCCGAATTATTTACGCTAAATTTATCCATCCTGTTCCGTAACAAGGCTCACCAAATTTATACATGAGGTTATCCAGCACGATCAACACTATCGCCAAAATCAATTTTTTCCGGTTGGTCGAGACTTCACACATATACACTATCTACTTTAGAGAACTTGAATTTAGCCAATAAAACGAGATACGAAGAATTTAAGTATTAGCAGTACTGAAAAATAAACAAACGAAGATTAACAATTTTATCAATTGATATAATAGTCCAATTGAAGTTTACATTACTCAATCGCAAGGATAATCCTTCTTCGTTGTTCCAATTTCCATTTTCGTCGTCGAAAAATCATATTTTGAAAATCCAAATTATTAGTCGTTAAATAACGCTACGAAAAACCGTATGCATAATTTTTATATCTCGAATCCGGCAAAGAAAATTGAAAAAACAAGATTATCACTTTTACTGGATCCCAACGATACGAGCTTCAACGTTATGATCATCAAACTTCCGTATAATTAAAAAATGATAACACATCTGCCAAACAAAGTTTTCAAAAAACGTACCTCTCAAATCACTTTCAACAAGTATGAAAAAACTTTCGAAATTTTCCATCAGCGTCGTTATAAAAAATAATTCGTAATAAAGGAATGAAATCGGTGTACATGCGCGGTTTATTCGAGATGGATTGCCCCGTGGACTGACAAGATCTACACGAGTAAAATATATCATTTGTCAAGGTACGGTTAGGTATGGTGGTACACATTCACGTACGTGAAAATATATAACGAGGGAGGCGTGCAGGAAGCGTGCATGAATTGGGCACACGTCGAAAAGCAAAATGTGGAATACAAAATGCAAAATGTCAGAGACCTGGCGACGTTGAAATTCTGTCTCTTTTCATTTGTCTGTGTACCATTTCCCACACCGACCTTCCTGAGTACGCACGACTGTGTACACGTTTGTACCAATGGGGAAAATCATTACGAATTTCGCCACATCGACACAACCTTGGCTATCAGCTTGTATCGTCACTTCCCGGACGGTCCTCGAAGTCGAACGTCTTCAAATTCGTATTTCCGTAAATACACGTACGTGAATCGAGCAGAGAAGCGGTCTCAAAAACTAGGTGTGTACACGTGACACACAAGACTCGAGAATCCGAACGCACACGTGGAAGCTTCGTGCGAGCTCAACCGATTGGAAAACGGAACGGTTGAGGGACTGACGGAGGGTGAACAGGGAGAAGAGACTGCATCGAAATTGCTTGCATCTCTACAGTAAACCTCTATAATCTATCAAATTGTTCGGTCCTCGACTCGTACATATATTTTATACTCGCGATAATGCCCGTCTTTCATTCCCTCGAATTGCCCAACTTGTGCTACGCCAATGGCCTTATATCACTCTAACATATTCCCATTCATCGCCAACCACCCCCGAACAAGGTATTCGTATTTTTGGGGAAAAAACGAACGCTGGGTGAAAGAATGTTTTTTTTTTTTTTGCTCGTCGACTTTTTGGCTTCAGCGATGGGAAATAATCGTATATCCGGAAATGAAAAAAATAGATATTCGTGTGGGCATCAGTTTGACTGGATTGAAAAATTTTGGTTATTGGAGTTTGATCAGCTTTACGAAATAGTGTGTACGTGTGGGTTTTAGAATTTATGAAATAGTTTGGGGACCAAGAAACGAGTCGGTTTAAATTGATTTTTTTATAGATGGGATATAATGAGGTCCCGATTTTACACACGATCAATTCGTAACCTTGCGAATTTTGATCTTTTTTTTATAATTATCAATGTATATTGGGGAATAATGAAGTTGGGATTTTAAAGTGGCCGGGGTAGACGAACATTTTTTTCTGTTTTAAAAGTATTAAAAGGGTCTATATAATCGGAAATTTTCAGCTGATTACGAATATCAACGAATTTTCGTCGAAAACACTGC